>VYZW01010248.1:17571-29229 GCA_013401315.1 Balaeniceps rex
CGGCAACAAATACTTGTAAGACTTGTACACTGCAATAAAGGAACCCAAACACTAGGAACAATTCAGAGCACACAAGATTTTCCTTTACTACTTTTAAATAAGAAAAAATTCTAACAAAGAAAATGCAAAGGTAGACTGTGTTTCAAGTAAGATATTTTGTGCAGGTTATTCATATCTTATGTCTTCCCTAGGCAGAATTTTCTCTCTGTCTAGCCACTATATAGAAAGAGGAGGGGAATAGCTTTTTTGGGAGTTTTGCCTACACCTGTTAACTAGGTGACAGGAACGGTGGGAACAGTAAACTTCTGTGAATGTAGGCCAGCAGTAAGTTGCTAGCTTTCTGCAGAGAAAGAGGAGAGTATTAGTATAATCTCTTCCCTGGGATGTTCCTGGAGTGGAAGAGCACCATAACATCTGCTGGAATGGGCACTCCTGCATAGCTAAAGAGCTGCTTAAGAAACACATTCAATCATAACAGTCTCAAAAAACCTCTTTGACCTAGTCTAACTCTAGGCAACTGCAATTCAAGCCTACAACCCAGTGCGATATGCAGCAAGGCAGAAAGAAATGCATATCTGAGCTGAACCGTCAACCTGGAGGTGCAACTGTGAAATCCCTGAGTCAAGGCACAGAGTGGCTATTATCTGAAAGAAGCATCTTAAAAATGTAAAAGTCATTGAAAATACAAAATTCAAATGAAGTTGAAATTGCATGAGAAGTATAAAGCTCTGAATGGTGTTTCTAAAAGGAATTATGCACGTGCAGGTACGCTGCAGGAGCCATGGTTCTTCACAAGTGTTTATGGTCTCTTTCAGAGTGTTTTCATTCTTAACTATTACCAATAACAGAACAATGCAACAGTGACATTTTATGAAGGAGAGAGAAAGCTTTATTTACTGCAGATGAACATCTAAAACCAGAAAGTTAGAAGATCTATGAGGAAACTTCTCCTACGAGCATCTCCATTAAAGAGTTTCTCACCTTTAATGATTGCCTTCTATATTCATTGTCTCCTTCAGAGCTTTGTGTGCCATTTAATTCAAGACCACTTCTGCTAGACTGTGGGTTGCTGATAAACCTTTACTACTATTCGTATCCCGAGTGCTGTAGTAATATCCTATCAATCTCTATCAACATGAAGGCTGCATTTTTCTTACATGCTTTACAAACACATATAAAATGCAAATACACACAAATACAACATGACTTTATCTCTTTGTTTAAAACAAAACAAACACTGAAAAAATTGGTTTATTTTTAATTATAGTTTTTGTCACTGTGAGCTTCCCATATTTTTCTTTACATTTTATTCAAATGTTTTCAAGTCATAAATTAGACAGGACAAAACCCTAGAATATAATTTCTGCACAGGCAGGTAAACAGAGCTGCACAGTATATTTTAGCTAAGGTTTTCTTCCATAGTCTGCATTTACTCCTGAATCTGAGCACAAAGTAAAACTGGGGAATGGAAATTCATGTTTTTGCCCTGCACTACTCACTCTAAAAAAGCAATTTTTCTAGATTACTGAAAGCAGACAACTAAGATGGAGAAAAGATTAAATTATGGTATGTTTTACTGCTGTGTCTAAAGCTATTTGTGATGGAGCAAACTAAAAAGTCAAGTTACAATTCAATTTCCCTGTTCACAGTCCACAGTTCTTGTTTACTGATTTAATGAGTCTATAAAGCTTAAATTTAAAGAGTTGTCATTAATTTAAAATCAAATGTTGGTCTTGGATTTCGTTGCAAACTACTCATGTAAAGGATGCAGAATTGTGTACTATTTTTTTCTATTGACTTTGGACTTTTACTGCTTGCAATGTCTTTTTTCAAAGTCATTCAGTTGACTTTGTCTGTTTGCCAGTTTGCTATTACTTTTGCTGTAAGTTCTAGCTGGATGTAGGAGAACAGTTTTTTAACCAGGGCAAGTAGCTCACAGGATTTAAGGGCATCCCAGGTTTTTGTTATGTGCCGTGTTCTGATCGCTACAATTAGAATTTTCCTGACCTGAAAAAAACTTTTCTGACTGCATGAATTTTCTCATTTTTACATTGGATGAGAAAAACTTATGGTCCTCCATTCTACCTGTAGAGAGAGAAAAATCTGCATGAGAGGAGAAAAGTTAGAAAAAGGACAAATAAAGAGAAAGTGGAGCATGTTGCTTCTCAGTTACTGCACGCTGAGAGATTCATCTTCCCTAGTGTCTCCATCTGACCTGCTTATCCAGATTACCATTTTAAGGCAATGTAGAAAAAGGTACCCCTGAAGTATGATTTCTCTGCCCTTCATTATATAGGGCGGAGACCTATACATATATAAAGGAACAAAATGTATTTACATCTACAAGGGACTGTTTCCTTTGATTGTAAAGGGATTCCAGACATCTTGCTTAGCTTGGCTTTGCTAGTCCAAAAATGATTACATTTTAGATGTATAAAAATAAGTGAGACAAATCCCAACCTAAGTGTCTAGAAAAGAGTTAGATCAAAGCAAACCTGCACCTTACTTCAGTCCCAGGAACTACATTGAGTAAATAAAGCCTGCCTATATGACACTCAGGTGGGATTCAACTGGTGGCAATGCATAACTCTACATTTAAGTCAGTCAGCTTTCTCTCCTTTGACAGTTACTGGAATTATATTTAATACAGTTAATGGGCTCTAGGATACAATTCATCTCATCTACGAGTAATCATCTAATACAGGTCACAGCTTAAAAGTGAATGTTTGCCTCCACTGGCTGTAAAATGGGAGTCTATAGTGTAGCAGTGAAGGAGGAGCCTAGCATCAGGGTGAGAGCACCAGGCTTGTAAATGCCTGGCTCCCAGAATGCAGTCCGCAGCTTTTGGTTACAGACCAAAGCTACACCATATGGTCAAGCATTAAATGGCCTAGAAAAGTTATGTATTGTGATGTCTTGTGTTGTCTTCACTCTCATTCATTCATTTAAGCTAAGTTATAGTCTCTTGTAATTAATTGGGCTAAAAGCATGCTCATGGACCCTTGTAGCTGCTCAGCTGACACGAGACAGCTTGTTAAGTCACCACAATTCAATTGTGTTTGATTATACTGCTATAACCTGAAGCTTTGGCTTTCCTCTGCTGTGGGTTTAAATCATGAGTAACTTCCCTCAAGCCATTAAATTTATTTCACAGAATAAAACCAACACGAGAAGAGAATCAGGGCCTCAGGCCACCCAGCTTATACAACAATAAAAGGAAGAAGGGGAATTTATGGATGACATCAGCAAAGAGGGTCATAAAACGAAACTTACAGCTTGAAATAGCTATACTAATTAAGAAAGTGGATTGCAGAAGTTGGAGATTGTAATGTAGATAACAGCACAGTACAAAACCATAAAGAGTGAATTTTTCTTTTACTGGAAATCCAACTGTTGAACAATAGCTAAAACCTGCAGGAGTCTTGAGTCATGAGCAGTTTAACTTAATCAGAGACATAGGAGTATACATCCTGCACAATGGAAAGATACAGCTTAGACAAATCACTTAAGTGAATATGAAGCCTTTAGATACCTAAAGTAAGTATTTCCTATCACATTATAGGTATCTGAGGCATGAACACGTTTTGATTATTCAGTTAAATACATTAAAAAGCAGAAGCAAAACCAACACACCATACTGTTCAACATTACAAAACAATTATTCTATTCAGTCAGTGCTTTAAAAACAAACCCATTCCAGAACAGCTGGAAGCCTGCAAGTGACATTTATAACAATTGCAAGAGGTAGTTAACATAATGTAGTAAAAGAAAAGATTGACTCTTTTGGTCTTTTTTTCCACATATTTTACTTTTAAATTTATATTTGGTTTATGATTTTCATGTAATATTCTTTTGTCTCCCCTGAAAAGTTCTAATTAACAATTCTCACTGGCTTTGGTGCACCTGTCACTAGAATTCCTTCTAATACATTTTAACATGCCCAAAGTCTGGTCCAGAGTGTTTTATACCAGTATGCATATTTTGCTTTTTTGTTTGTTTCAAATTCAGATACATCCCTGTAAGAGCAGGTTTCTCTACCAAAATGAATTGTGACAGGTATGTTGGTATAACGGTGCTCATAGCTGATGAATTACTTCTAGATGTACCTGTAAATAAAGAAGCATTTCTGTGGGTTTTTCAAAATCTTGACAAGTGACCTCTCATGGGTTTGTGCCAGTTAGGGCAGATGTCAGTAAGAAGCAAGGTAAGCCACACCAAAGATATACTCCACGATGACTCATGCCTGAAGAGAAAGAAAAGCATCTGGGAGCAGAATGTAAATGCTCGGCTTGAAAGGCTCTAGACTGTTCTTGTTATCTCAGTGAAGATGAATCATTAGACTGACTAATACCAAAGCAGATCAGTTCAGACTCAGATTCCCAAAACCAGAAATGACCCACTGAACTGGATTTATTGTGCTAATACATCAAGACATGGTGCTGGCTATGAATGCTCCCATTAGCAGTGCAGTAGTATGAACTGATATTTTACTTAAATGACCAGCCAGAAGCTATAAAGTCAGACCAATGAATGAAAATCATTCATTGATGAAAGGCCAAAACACATAGTGGGTAGTCAGTCATCTCATGTATCTTTAGGCAACAAAATTAGTGGGTGAAGAGTTAGGAGCCATATTTACTTAGGCATCCAATGGACTTAAGAAATGGAGAAGAAAGGCCGAAGCTGCTCTGCTGCACAGAAACAGCTCCAAAGCCAAGTTTGTGGCCAGATTCAGCAATTGCAGAACCAGTCCTGGAATGTCTTGCCAGGTCTGGGGAACATCAAGGTAGTACTACGCTCCTTACACTACACCTCAGGTTATATTTACCTGCCATGTGGGTAAGCTCCAGACCTCATCCATCTCATCTGCTGTTACTAGGGCTTTTATGCAACTGACGTCAGATGGTCATAAGGTGCTGGGATTTTTCCTAGGGAAGCCCTGCACTGCTTATTGCTGAAACACAGGCTGCTCCAAGGCTGCCTGCACAAACAATGCAGGCGCAAGCTATCAGGTCTTGGGGGTGCCCAGGACTTCAAGCACTCAAACCAGCTGGCTTGGCTGCCGTGTACACATCTCCATAAGCTTTTCCACGGAGTAGTTGTATCACGTAAGTTAATCTCCTGCTTTGAGTGTCCCTTTAGGGGTTCCAGACATGCTCTGATGACTGTAGAAGAAATGTGGAGAGACCAGACTTCTAAATGAGATGCTTCAGCCTGATTCCCTACTGCTGGGCAACAAGAATCTCCACTACCATGCCAATGCTGTCTGATTCCCAGCACCACAGGGCACTGGAATGAACTCGTGCAATAGTTGCAAACATTAATTTTAGCTGTTGTACACATATACAAAGTATTTGGGGTTTTTTTAAAGCCTCATATTTGAGAGGGAGGGTATATTGGGGTTTTTTTGTTCATTTTCCATTGATTCCTTCCAGACCCTCAAAGAGGCATACCAGACTTCTGATTTCAAGGCAGCAGGAGAGCGATATGGGCAGCCCTAAAGCACCATGTAGTAGTACTTTTATTCCTCCCGACCCACTTAGATTTCTGCATGCAATTCAGCTCATCTGAGCAAGAATTGATTAGAGTTTATAGTGCTCCATCCACATTCTATATGCAGGAATTTTCAGAGGAAAAGACAGCCAATGACAGCATGTTGGAGAGATCAATAAGAAGAAGATGTTTTTAGAAATCTTTATCCTTAAATAGATTAGTACAAGCCTAATGTACTATTAAAAGATATTATGAAATCTTAGCGGATTCTTACTTCTCGTGTTGCCAAACCAAGAGTTTTTAGTTGTTGTGACTTCCCTGTTGTACAATTTTATTTTGCTGCTGGATCTGGTCCAATTCCCCTAGCAGTCAGGAGAAAGCCAGCCACTAGCAGTGGTTGAACAGTTCTCATGCTGAAAAAAAGCAGACTCATTATTATAGCTGTTACTGTGGCATAGCCTATATTTTAACGTATAATTTTCTGTCATGTAACACCAACTAATGCCATCCAAAGCTCTTCAACATTGTCCTGGTTTCAGCTGGGATAGAGTTAATCTTCTTCCTAGTGACTGGCACAGTGCTGTGTTTTAGATTTAGTATGAGAATAATGCTGGTAACACACTGATGTTTTAGTTCTTGCTAAGTAGTGCTTAGACTAGTCAAGGACTTTTCATGTTCCCATGCTCTGCCAGGTGCACAAGATGGGAGGGGGCACAGCCAAGTTAGTTGATCCAAACTGACCAAAGGGGTATTCCATACCATGTGACGTCATGCTCAGTATATAAACTGGAGGGGAGTTGGCCGGGGGGCAGCGATCGCTGCTCGGGGACTGGCTGGGCATCAGTGAGCAGGTGGGGAGCAATTGCATTGTGCATCACTTGTTTTGTATATTCTTTTATCATTATTATTATTTTCTCTTCCTCTGCTGTCCTATTAAACTGCCTTTATCTCAACCCCCGGGTTTTACTTTTTTTTTCCAATTCTCTGCCCCAACCCACCAGGGTGGGGAGGGTGAGCGAGCAGCTGTGTGGTGCTTAGTTGCCAACGGGGGTTAAACCACGACAAACATATAGGAAGTTACAAGTGAATTTTACAAATTTATATCAATGCAAAATATGATACTTCATTGATGAGATAATTCTAGTTGTTTAACAGTAAGGACAAGCATGTCTACATCTTCATATTTGCTTTTGTGGGATGGAAAGGTCCAGAGATCTCTTCTAACAGTGTTTAAACAAAAAAGAGAATGAATCTACTATTTGACTTTCTGACTTTGTTTTTTTTCTTCTTGTGGCCTGTGCTAGGAAGAGTGAGACACCATACAGCTTTTGATAAGCCTTTGGTGGTCAGTTTTAGCCATAGAAATAACTCAGAATTTCTTTCCTTGCCTTTTTATTTTCAAAGAAATTAATATTAAAATCAAAAGAAAAAATAATGACTGAACTTTTTCCTCATGGATTTCAGGATGGTACTCTTTAAAATTTTTTTCTCAGGTTAATAATTATGGTTGGGAACTTGTTTCTCCCCTCCTTTCATGCACCTGACAGAGCAAATTATAGAAACTGCTACCAGTTCAGATTTTACTGTAGGCTAAGCCTTGTCTGAGATTATTCATCCAGAGCACAGCTTCAACTTGTGACAGCTCTGAATCTGTATAACCTGGGTTTTATTTCAGACATTTTGGGCTGTAAATCTCTCACATCTCACTGAACCTTATCAAAATTAGTGTTGATGTCTGTAATACTCAGAAAATGAAGGAAAGGTCAATAACCATCGACTCAGCTTCAACTGAGGTCATGCCAACACCCAAGACAGATCCTCATATAAGATATGATGACTCATCTCCTTGAAGAAACCTACAGCATGGTTCATTTCTTGGTTATTACAGAAAGATGTATTTAGTCATCAAGGTCTGCTGCTGCCAAAGAAAGGAAAAGAGAGAGTTGTCTATCTCTCAACTTTGGGAACAAAGCTGGTTTAGTGCTCCATCAGCAGACATCTGTATACCTGTCTGGTCAGAAAGCAGGTGTTGTTTATTCACGGGTGTGATAGGTCTTACTGAATACAAAAGTATTATGCATTTTATCAATATAGTCATGTTCAGAGCCAGATAGTGCTGTATACAATAAAATCAGGGAGGAGCACAAAATCCGTCACCAACACAGTCTACAATCTGATAGATAATAAACATCCAGAGCGTGAAAAAGTGAAAAAGAAGGAAAAAAGTCAATACAACTTTCGCATTTGCCATAATGCCTTCTTTTCCATTGTATCTTTCTCTCTTTTAGTAAAAGCTTCTGGGCAAACCTACTGGCCCCAGAAGGTATGACCCAGAGCATACAAAGCCCATCTTCCCAGAGAATAACTTGTACAGGGGTCCCTTCTACAAAATGATGAGCCTGAAAGCTGTGGGAAGGAAGGAAACCTCTAAAGGAAGCCTCAAATTCTAGGAATCAAAAGAGCTGCTCTCAGAAATGTCACTCTTCTCTGTTTCAAAGTTGCTGATGATTACCTGGTGTACCTGTAGTCAAGTATGTCCCTTTATTCCATGTGTGTGTACAGATTTAAAGAAAAATCTTTTCTTTTTGTCTGAAATTGCAGGACAGACTCAGATATTTAATAGGAAGGACATATAATTTAATATAACAATGCAATACATAAGAGTACCAAATATTGTGTGAGTTCTAGTTGATACTGAATTAATTATATTTAAAACCATGAAGTGAAACAAAATATTTCCTACCAATACAATTAAACTTTATTGGGAACAAGTAAGGTCTAATCATTTGATATATTTGGATTGTGTTTAAACGAGACAATAAGGCATTGGAAGCCTGGAAAGTAAGGCAAGGCATATAGATAATGAAACTCGTGAACAAGCAGCACGTACTGAGGAAACTCCATTGATCATTTGATAGTTGGTATTGTAACACTTCCCAGCTGTCTTTTGTTCACAGTCTCAAAAGGCTGCTCCTAAATGACCTTTTCACTGTTTGTGGTTTCTGATCATGCTGGAGAGCTGAGGATGAGGCAGCAGCGACAGGAGAGCTGGCCACAACACCAGCAGTGGGATCCCCGAAATGAACCTGATCACTTGTGGCACAGGGACATGGAAATGTTGTGCCTGCTTATACAGGTGGCAAAGAGAGAAATCTCCTGTTTACTTGCATCATCCGCCTGTGCGCTTTTCAAAAGGGGTAAATATTGCCTAAAATCTGTATCATCTCCTCTTTTGTTGCAGTCTAATGCTATAAAAGTCTGGCATTACTTTGAGGAGGAGTCACCATTGCAGCTGTCTGACAGTGAGTTGTCTAAGGCAAAGCTAATCAGCTTGAGGTAATCATCTGGGTAGGTGGGATGATTCATCCACTGGAGGTGGCAGTCGCTCCTCAGTCCTCCCAAAAGGGCCTAAACAGCTAGCTTAGTCTAGAAACTTAGCAATTAGTCAGCCAAAGATAGGTGAAATGAATCTTAACCTCTGCACATAAAAATACTTCTATCTAGTATGAAGCTATCCTTAGTCTCAGAGTGCCTTACGATGATAGATGCCAGATGGTACCTTTCACTGAAGTAGGTGCAAGAGTATTTCAAAGCAAGAGTGATTCAAAACTGCGCCAGGGGAGGTTTAGACTGGACATTAGGAAGCATTTCTTTACCGAGAGGGTGGCCAAACCCTGGAACAGGCTTCCTAGGGAGGTGGTCGATGCTCCAAGCCTGTCAGTGTTTAAGAGCCATTTGGACAATGCCCTTAACAACATGCTTTAACTTTTGGTCAGCCCTGAATTGGTCAGGCGGTTGGACTAGATGATCACTGTAGGTCCCTTCCAACTGAAATATTCTATTCTATTCTATTCTATTCTATTCTATTCTATTCTATTCTATTCTATTCTATTTGCAGTCATGGACTTTCTGTGGGGTTGGTATTTTGCTGCTGAAGGCCAGCAAGAAAAGATCAGGGTCTTGTTAGCTGATCATTTTTACAGTCTTTAAATGGGATTATCAGTGATCATCCTTAAAAGAGCTATAAATTAGTCTCTTATCAGTCACAACTTTTCTAACAAGCTGCTTCTCTTCTCCCAGTTTGGGGGAAAATCCTTGGGCAGACTGAGCCAGGGAGCCCAGACAAAGTTTTTAAGTCCATAAATTTTATTTCTTTTGACCAGTGATCTTAAGATGGGGATATATAGTAGTGATTTCTCTGCTCAAATTTGTAGATAATCTCCCCCCAGCAATGAAAAAAAAAAAAATAATGATACTTGCTAGGTTGTTCTTTTATCTATCATCAGCCTTTGACACCAGCTCTGCCTTACTGCATTGCTCTGGAATTTTCCCTCAGACACGTCCCACACCCTCTTGGGCAACTACCGGCATAATTAAGTGAACCTTTATCCTGCTGTCTGTCCTGCTGTATGGTCTGCATGATCTGGCAACCTCTGTAGAAAAAAGAAGAGCTCTGTCATTAATTACATTGTGTTGATA
This sequence comes from Balaeniceps rex, assembly GCA_013401315.1. Taxonomy (NCBI): domain Eukaryota; kingdom Metazoa; phylum Chordata; class Aves; order Pelecaniformes; family Balaenicipitidae; genus Balaeniceps; species Balaeniceps rex. The sequence continues at coordinate 27,544 of VYZW01010248.1, forward strand.
AGACTAAATTATGTTTGTATCATTTGTCTTGGAAGTGCAGGTGGATACATGAACGTGTATAAAGGTCCTAGGTTAGTGGGTAGTTTTAAATTTCAGTGATCCCTGGGGAAAAAAAAATGGTTTTGAATGCACATCTGAAATCAAATCCCCAAAGATTTTCAATCTTTTTCATTGCACTCCTTTTCCTCACCTGCTTTCCAGGGGCAAAAAGGGAGTGAGACCATGAAGCAAATTATACAAACCATTCTGTAATTTGTTCTGAAAACCCAAATTTTTTTTTAAGCAAGTGGAAAAATGGCATGTTTGAATGAAATGAAAAATAACTGAGCATAAAAAGGATATTTTTCATTGTGAAATTGCTTTTTTTTTAATTATTACTGACTTCTTGCTGCTTTGATAAATCAGCCAAATGATAAGAATTGGTAAGGGTGAAAATTACAGGTGAAGAGGAACATATGCTATTAGCAGTACAGGCTGATGTTCTTTCTATTGGTAGCTGTTATATTTTTCTGCCTGTTCTTCACCAAGAATCTGTTCATGTGATTTCTTCTCCACATACTTAAAAGCCTGCCATGCATGTATGCAGGTCAGAAGAACAGTGCCTTTCATTTTTTACGTTATCATACAGATTGCACAATTTACCTTTGTTCAATATTTGCAGTGCTATCACTCCAAGGTTAAGGTTAAAAAGAGTTGATCTTAGAACAAAGAGAAGCATTGTTATTAATTTCTGTTGGGATATTGGGCAGCAGCTAGAAGAAAATAAGGTAAGGTATTATGGGTCTCCCTTTACAGAGGATTTTGTCTTTTATGGTTGTGAGCATCTACATGCACTGCAAAGTTTCTGTGAATACTGAAAGTGTCTGTGCAGGAAAGGATAAGAACGAGCAGTGGAGTGAAGCTGAACTGCCTGCTTAAAGAAACCTATTATGTCTTTCTACATTCATTTGTGGAGCTACATAGCACTACTTAGCTTCCACTGAGATATCCAGAAAAAACTTTTTTATTACAACTCAAGGTAATTTAATGCAATTCAGGGTGTTTTCCTTTAGAGTGTTTTGCAACTGCCTTCACTTCGAAGCTGTGAAAAAATATTAGAGTAGGAATAGTCAAATCTGCTTATATGTTAAGAAGCTTTATATGTAATATAGCTTTGTCATTTCCATCAGTTTCTTAAAGTAAAATACCACCTATATTAGCTACCAGATAGCACTACAGGTAAAATCTATTTTCAAAGGTCAGCTTGATGGTCTTTTTTAAGTTACCAAGGTCATTAAAGCTACACCTGATGTTAGAAAAAGCAAGCTTGGAGATAGAGATCCTACCAGTCTGGAATTGTATTGGAGCTCTTTGATTCTATTACATGCATCACAGACTCCCTGGTGTAGCCCTGCAGAAATCTGTTCTGAAATGAGCCTCAAGGACTATGAAGAGATTGATCATTTATATAAAATAATGTTCTTTTTCTGGTTTATTCTGTTTGTGCAACCACCGGAAAAACATTTCCTTTCTTGACAAGAGCATTGTTCACCATCCGACAGGTCTTATGAAGCTAAGAGAAATATTTTATTTTGCACCAGTAGATAGAATTCTTATTAAACACTTTGCCATTATGTTAAGTAATGTTCTGCGTGCCTCTTGGCTTCTAATTTTTTTCTGTATAGTGGATACAACGTGATGTGAGGA
>VYZW01010249.1:0-15991 GCA_013401315.1 Balaeniceps rex
TGTACTTGGTCTGTCATTAGCTGGCCAAGTGTACAGGATGAGACCTCCACTCTTCCCAAATATATACGTGGCACCAGCTACAAAACACAAAACCAAAGAAAAAAGTATTAGTCACCCATTTCATTTATTTATTTGCCAACTCTGGTAATAACGTTATGACTTCTGAGAGGAACATAAGCAAGCACATGCTTTCATTCACTAAAAGGGGTGAAATTAATGCCTCCTGCTGGCCATGCTACTGATAGCACAAGATGACTCCAGGAAAATTAATTGAGGAGATGATTGAAATATGTATTTCCAGACTCAACCAGGAAGCAGAAGAGGACAAGACATACTAAAATCCTTCTGTTCTGTGACAAATGACATCATGAGCCCTCTTGGATATTGGAAGTGATTCCGTATGTGTTATAAGACATGTGAAATGGTACTTTAGACTGTCCTTTCCAACTTCTCACACGTATTCTTCCTTCTATAAAACTGTAAGTTTTCCTTTGCAGGGCAATGTCTCTGGAATGCTACACACTTTTTCCAATGGAAGGAGATATGAAGGTGAAATAGCTTTTTATCAGACAAAACGTATCTGTTCCTTCACGATTAGCCTTGCACCATTAGACTCAATAATAAACAATGTAATTCCCTCCTTATGGAAAGTTCATCCTTCAGATGAGCATGGACTCGAGGCTCACGAACACTTTCAGAGTGTAATCTAAATGTGCATGTATGTCACTCAGAACATCCTCATCTTCCTACACACATCACAGCAGGGGAACTACAAACAAACAAGCAAGGTTCCTTTTAAGGTATATATCACTCAAGAAATTTCTTGTGTATACAACCTGAAGAAGTACATTTTATTAGTTCCTAAATAAAGACAAGCAGCATTTAAGATAAAGGTAAGCGAAGAGCTTATCAAGAATGAATGATCCAGACAATACCAGACAGGACACCGCTGTTGGGGAAAAAAAGAAGCCACACCTGTTTCAGAAGCATGGGATTCAATCTTATACGGGGATTCAAAGGGAATATTTGGCAGCTCTCCTTGAGACTGGGTTTGTCTTCAGCTGAAGACTATTCAGACACAGTGGGAGACTATCCTTTTCTCAACACTTCCTAAGAATTTTGGATATCTAGTCCACATATTTCCAGCATCATTTGTCTTTACAGTAAGCCTGGGAATTTGTTCCTTGACCTTATATTTAAGGACAACACCAAACCTCTCCAAAGCTAAACACTATCCTCCCACACTCACGAGGGCCACCTGAGCTGAGCAAGAGAGAAACACAAGTTAGGAATTATTGTTGTAGATGAAGAAGCTGAGAAGCACAATTGTTTGGAGTTCACATTCTCACTTGTACTCAACACTCTGAGTTAGGAGCAGGATTTTATAACTCAGCAGTTATAAAATTAGCCCCTGAGCTTCTTGGAAAACATGGCTAAAATTGCTGTCCTAGACCCAAAACTACAGGCAGGACAGGAACAACACTTCTCAATGCTTCAGCCACTTGGCATCTCATTTTCTGAGCACTATTACTATGGGTCACAAGCTACAGAATACTAAGCAAAAATAACCAGCTCCCATTACTGCACCAAGGATGAAATATCTGTAAAGCACAGGCAATGCACTGGGTACATTTTCCAGTCTGAGTGAAACTACAACTGATGATCTTTTTTTTTCTCCACCATATACCAATCAGCAACATGTATCAAGCAACCCCAAACAGAGTAAATGTAATTAGATACAGAAACAGGTGGGATCATATATGGGTAACTTCTACACTTGCCTACAAAGCTGTGGCTCCACTAAAGCCCTTTATGACCTGAATTACAAAAAAATACTACATATTAGTAGAAATAATTGATACACTTCACCCTCGCTGAAGAGGCTTCCTCTAGACATCTCAGCACACATTACCAAAACAGACATCAAAGACTCAGGCACACAGAAGGGAAATGATTTGTGAACAGCTGACTCAATGACAGAGTGAAAACAAATCCACATTTCCTTCCTTCCAAGTCTGTGCATACCCACCAGAACATACCCAGTAAATTCAAACAAATGTATCTGAAATCAGGGTTAGGTAGGAAATTTCACTCAATTCTGAAAATTAACGAAAGAGCACATTGGCATACTGGAACTGTGCGCGTATATCATTTCAGTTTCAGAAAGATTAATTTTACAGACTGAACTCTATCTCCTCATTCAGCTTTGAACTCAAGATGGAGGGTGCACAACTACTGAGAAATATGTAGAAAGGGGTTTTGTTTGTCTGTTTGTTTAAACGCATCCCCAGCTGTATCTGTAATCTCTTGGTTAGAGAGATAGTTGGAGATGACCAGGTAGTGAATTATCTATGGCTTCCCTCCATGCACAGGTATATCAACAACCTACTCTACACCACATTACAAATATCCGCCCTCAGTTTATTCTAGAAGTTGTGTGTATTGCATTACAGACTAAAACAAGGCATAGCAATGTGTTAAGTAAAACAAGACGAGTTAACTCATTGTTGATGGCTTCATAGATTAAAACCCACTTTCCAAAACTATTCTTACTTGAATTGCAAGTTCTCCTCCTTTTCTTTGTACTGGTTATCAGGCCCTTCAGCAGCAAAGACAAGCTTGGAAGAGAATTCTTCACTATTTATGAAGACAGATGATTTCTTTGCCTCTCTAACAACTATTTGGCTGCAGGTAGAGCATGTCAGTGCTCCTATGAGCACCAGTTAGAACCAATTATGTCTTCACAGGCATGTCATGGGACTTAACTGCTTAACAGAGCTCATTTTCTCCTCACAGAACACAGATTTTTGTTTCTAGGCCTAACTTGAAGATATTCAGTACTTTGAGTTTGTGCATGGATCATTCAGATGCAACAACCAGAGCAGCACTGCCCAAACTAACCTGTTAACTGAAGCCTGGAGGCCAGCAGTTGTTTCCTTATTGTCCAGGTCAGAATTATCTGCATAATGATAGATGAGCCAGTTGTTTGTTGGGTATGTCAATGTCCCTTCCCTTCCCCACCTTTTTGAGGATATACAAGATACCCATTGCCTTATTTGGAAAGAAATGGCATATTAACATTGCACCAGTACCGCTTTTTTCCCCAAAGTATAAACAAAATAGTCACTGCAGTCTGAAAACACAAGGTGCAGACATCAAGCAAAAGTGGAAGAGGAAGGTCAACAAGAGTTACTACCACGCTGCAATCACATTAAAAAAAACAAACCACACAAATCACCAAAAAACCCACCAAAACACAACACAAACACACTTGATTTAAATGCTTCTATTTGACTGCAGCAACCATAAGTTTATGGAGTTTAAAACTCCAAGAGAATGGAACAAAACAAACAGTAGAATTACAACCTTGGACTTCAGGAAAGGAGATTTCAGCTTCACCAGAGCTTGACAAGGCCTGAACAACTCTATCTGGTTGGCCTTGCTTTAAGCTGGCGTGAGTGAGCAGGCTGGACTAGTTTACCTCCAGAGGTCCCTTCTGATCTTAAATCAGTAACTATCCTTTCTTTGTGGTCTTTCAGAGAATTGTAGACTAATTAAGTGAAGAACTCAGTTAAGAAAAAAGCTGATGAAATGAAAGTCTGTTCAGCTTAAGATCTTCTCATTGCACCTAAGCTTTGTTACAGACCTCTTTATTACACAAGAGCTCACATTTTTTTCCAAGACACTTTCTATTCAAGATAGACAACGGATAATACACTGTTAATGAGCAGCCACTTGATATTTAGTTTTCCCTCATTGTTCAAGGTTAAGTTATATACCTCCTTTAATAAATACAACACCGACTGTGCCCTGAAAAGTCTGAGGGACTGATTAATTCCATTGTATTTATCGTTACGGTGCTTCACCACTTCAACTATAACACTAACTTCAACCTATGCTGCGCAAAAAAAGAAGGAAAAAAAAAAAATCAAAGATATGAGTGCACAAAATTATTTCCCCAGTCGGCTGTGAGAAATCCCACTTCTCAAACTGCCCTGGGCCAGATTTACCGTACCAACATGTGAGAACAAATGAAAACGGAATGTGTTCAGCTACTCTACTGGGATGCTGCATGCGGAATTTGGTCAGCATTGGGAGCTCAGAGAAGCAAAGAAATATATGGCAAGTGAACACTCCCTACAGATTTAAGCTACTAGAACGCCACCACATATTTAGCATACACAAAGCTTATAAACTCATAAACTTATAGCTTGGCAGAATAGCAGTTGACTTTTCCCAGAAATGACATAACTTGTAACTATAACTTACAACTTTGATGTTTAGAGATTCAAAAATCAGAGAGGTGGACATGTTGCAAAACATATGACAATGCCGTTATTTAAAGTCTGCATATCTATCTTAGGCAAACTATGTATTTGCTAGCTATATTAATGGACAGAGCTGTTTGATTATTTAGTTTCAGTCAAAACAAAATAGTTTGAGGCAAACACTCCTCATGGAAAATTCCTAGCAGAAAAGTTATAAGAAATGTTATAAGCCACAGCAAATAAAGCTTCCTAGTGAGTTGCTCTAAGAAACATTTAGTTGAATTTGGCACCACCAACTATAATTTTAAATCAGTTATCGCTTTTTCCTCATCATTGCCCAAAGACTTCAAAAACCTATCTTAAGGAAGAGGATCCTTCAATCAACATAGTACAACCGCAGCAGCTATGTCCTGCCTAAAACTAATCCTGTAAAGCAGTAGAAAACGAGCCTGTCACATCTGCACAAAATATAACTTCTTTTGTGCCTTAGGGATCCTGTGAATCTCCCCATGTTAAATATTCTACTGCAAATTCTCTATTTACATCTACTAAGCCATCAACAGTCCATTTTGCCTCAGCTACAGCACAACACATACACTCGTTCCACTGTGGCCGGCAAAATGCAATATTTGACAGGTATTATAGCAATGTTTATATATTGAAGGGTTAACTGCAGCAACTGTGAGTTTAACATACTACGAATGCCACAGTTCAGATTTTTACAACTAAAAAGGACTTTTAAGATGAAAATTATGAGGAACCAGGCCAACTTAAAAGCTACAAAAATTACCTGAGTTAGCACAGCAAAACTCATGACCAGGGTCCCACATCCCTTTGTGACAACGTTGTCGCGGGCAAAACAATCTCAACTAGGGTAATGTCACTTAATTAGTTTTATTGACAATTAACATAAACTTTTAATTACTGATTCAGGGATTGGGAAACAAATACAACAATTAAAGAAACACTTTGGGAAAATACCTTTCCTTCCCCTTCCCCAGGCTCAACTGCAGTCCACCAGCTCTCTTCCCCCTTCCTAGTCTCACCTCCCCCTGGGCTACAGTGAAACAAAATGCGGTAGGTTTTGTCAGGAGGTCGGGGTCAGTGCACGGAGGTTTCTTTCCGCCTTTCCTCGATTCTTACTTACTTTCGGTGCTCCAGCATGGGTTACTGATGAACTGCAGCCCCTCAGGGGTGTCCCTGCTCCTGCACGGGTCTTCAACAGGCCCCACTCCCTCAGGGATGTCCCTGCTGCTGTGTGGGTCCCTGCACAGGCCCCAGTCCCTCAGAGGCATCCCTGCTCCTGTGGGAGTCCTTCCCTCCACAGGCCCCAGTCCCTCAGGGCTGTCCCTGCCCCTCTGTGTGTTCCTCCACTGCCCCCAGTCCCTCAGGGGTGTCCCTGCTCTGGCACAGGTCACTCACAGGCCTAATACCTTCAGGGGTGTCCCTGCCCTGCACTACAGTCCCCTCAGAGGCATGCCTCATCCAGCACAGACTGCCTTCTTCCAAGAGTGTCTCCAGCACATCCCCACCAATGTCCCCTTCCATGTGCCTCTCCCTGAACCTTCTTCCGTGTTTATCATTTGGTGCCCCCTTGCATGCCTCCTTCCATGAACCTCCCACACTACCTCCTGTCCCCAAGAGCTATCGCCCTTTCTTAAATGTGTCCGACCAGCAGCACCATGTGCTCCTCTGACAGGTTGAAGTTTTGGCACATGGTGGGTTGTTTTCATCCACTTAGAGATGGCTGTGACTGCACACAGAGCAGTTCATGGCCTCCTCCCACACTGGGTGCTCTGCAGCCGCCTGCCACTCATGACCCAATACAAATATAAATATCCTGACTGTGGTGGTAATTCACCAAAAAACATGAGGTAAGTAAGCTTAATGATAACATCTTCCTACCTAAAATAATATGCAAGACAAGGCCTTTCCCTCCTTTATTATGTCTTTATTCTCCTGCATAGAGTTCTTAAAAAAAGTGTAGGTATTGTTTTACTTCTTAACATTTTTGTAAAAGGACTGGAAACTTACTTTTACATTCCTCAATAAGGGAACAAATGGAAGACACGCAATTTTTAAAGTCAAAGACTTGTAAGTACACAACCAAACAAACCCTATTGCATTTTCCTTACCCATTGCTTGTTTTTTTTGACTTCTGCCCCTCCCATTTTGTGCCTCCTTTATGGTCCTACTACATTTTCTGCTTAGTCCAGTAGTTCTGATGAGTCTCTTGGGGTACTTCATATGCTGGTGTAAAGGTCCTACCATGGTTATTAATAATCATAACCTTCTGCTTTCTAATAAGAAGCTATCAGTTAAACTACATGTCGTGTTTCCCATTTCCAGCTTCTGTGATTTTTTTTTTTTTTTTCTAAATTACTCCTATGGGTGTTGTCCACTCAATGCACTGCATACAGCTTCTTTGCCTCGCTATTACACTAGATGTATGATAACATTTCCAGCTACCATTATCAAATAAATTAAGAATGGAGAAAAAATAAAGATGAAGTGAGAAGTGATCTGAGTTTAAAATTAATAAAAGGTTTTCAGATTAAAAGAAAGAAATTAACAGCACTAGTACCAAATAGTGTGACAGCCCCATTCCTTCTGCCCTTCCATATTTACCAAGGCATCAGTTTTGACAGCAGCTATTCTTCCTTCTCCAGTTATAAACTGTCATCCAGTTACTCTCAGTCTTAAACTTCAATAACATTGCTATCCTAATCTTTATTTTACTCCTCCTATTCCCATCTCATTTCGTGTAACACCAAATAAAGAAAGTTCTTAGACAAAAGAATGAATCAGAGGTCAGGAGACAAAAAACAAGCTAGACATCGACACCCCCCCCCGCCCCCACCCTTCAAGCATATATGCCAATGTTCTTACAGCATATGGAATGGTCTACAATATCAGGGTATCCCAGGGACACCTTTGAGTTACTGTCACTCGATCACACACTTCAAGAAATAGAAGTCTAGTCAAAACTGAGTATCATCAATCAGAAACAGTTTTCCTCCTCATTCTCCTAAAGACCCACTCTCTGGCACTTGCACATCTCTGTGCCCCAGTTGCTGCATTTTCCAGACCCTGAGTTTAAAAGGTCTATGTCTATTAATACAAACACCTGCTTGACTAAAAAAAAAGGGGGGGTGTGAAAAAGATTACAGAGGATCTAATCATCATCATCATCTGGCTCACTTGACCATTCCATCACAGGATCCTTCCTAGGAGAAAACAAAGACAGACCTGATACTTTTTATAACATGACTACTGAAACACCCTTTTATTTATCAAAAGCTTTAAATTGCCTAAGAATGAAGAAAACTTAAAGCCCTGAAAAATGCAAAGCTTCCAGCCTAATCTTCAAAAAAAAGCAAGCTTCCGTGCTTAAAAAGAGTTTTCATGAACTAGCTCTTTTTCCTTTCAGGATGCTTTTCTCTTGACAAGCCCTCTGAGACTCAGATTGAACACCATACTCATCTCACGTCTCGAAATGCAGACATTGTTTGACAAGAAACTGAAATTCCTTTCCTGCTTTAAAATACAAAGGAGCTGCTTCTATACAAAAAGGACGAGGAGTTACAAAATCTGCAAGACTAACACAAAACGGAAGCAGCAATTCGGATCATGCCTGCTTTCTGTGTTTGTCTTTTTTAATGACAGCAAATTAATACGAGTCACTTTCCTCCCAGTATGTGTGCATCAGCCAACAATCGGATCAGACAGTATGCTACTTCTTGTTAGTTACACTGCATTAAAAAAAGATCGGAGGAGGAAAAGGGGGAGAGGAAGGGAGTATTCCTAGAACTCCTAGAAGATCCAAGACAGCTTACGCTTGAACTACAAATTCCCCTAGATCCACGATACTGGGAAGATTGAGTTTTTTCCCAAATCTGAATTTGCCATGGGTCATGTTGGGGATGTTTTTCATGTCAGAAGGAATTAAAGGATTAGCTGCTGACTAAAATGGACCCAAGATGGCCATAGACATACCAGTGTAAACATAACAGATTGCAACTAGGAAAATATTTCAGTAATATCTTAATTTACATTATAACAACATAATTGGTCAGACAAGGATCTGGCTAGTTTACTGTCATGTCTTCAGCACTATCCTAAGTGGACACCAGGGAAAACTAAGAGTAAAGCAAGCACATTTCCTTAAAGTACGCACCCAGACTATGAGCCTTTTCAGCAACTAATTCAGCCTCACGTGGCTGGTAATCCCAAAGTGATCTTATTTCCAAGTACTTATCCAATCTCTCCATGAATGCATTTAAAGTTTTGCATTCACAATAATGACTTACAAACCTTTAGCAATGACTCACACAAATCTACCACTGATGTAGCAAGCTGAACACTGGCCAGCTGCAGGCCCCATCGGCAAAGGCAGCCTACAGCATCCTGTACTCTATTAACAGGACCACAGCCTGTTAATAGATGAAGTAATTATTCCCCTTTACTCAGTGCTTGTTAGACTGCATCTAGAATAATGCATCCAGTTTTGAGGACCCCAATACAAGACAGATATTTGCAAACCGGAGCAAGTTCAGTGAAGAGCCATGAAGATGGGTGGCTGAAGTGCCTGCCTTGTGAGGAAAGGCCAAAGGATTTGGACTTGTTCAGCTTGAAGACAACACAACTTCAAGGGGACCTAAGGGCAGTCTCACAACACCTGCAAGGAGGTTATTCAGAAGATAAAGGCAGGCTCTTCACAGTGGTGCACAGCTAGCGAATAGGAAGCAATAGGCATAGTTTGAAGTGAGAGAATCTGACTTGATAGAAGGAAAAAGCTTTCTCTTCACAAGGACAGACAGGCAGTCAAACAGGTTGCCCAAGGAGATTCTGGAGTCTCCGTGCATGGCGGTTTTCAAGACAGACTACCTAAAACCCCAAGCAACCTGATCTGACCTCACAGCTGACCCTGCTCTGAGCAGCGGTTTGGACTACAGACTTCCTGAGGTCTCCTCCAACCCAAGTGATTCTACAATGTGAAGAATCACCTTTTTCATACTTGCTCTTGCTAAATAGATTACATGTTCCCTAGTTCTTTACTGGAAAACACAGTAATCTGTCCCTATATCTATCCTGTCAGTGTCAACCTTGCCTTGCAGACTTTTATCATACCACCACCCTCAGCCCTTAAGTCATCTCTCAGTAAAGAGACCAGTTGTGTTATCAAATTCAGCCACCCCAGCTTTAGACAACCAGATGACAGATGTCAATCTAGAAAAGGGCCACAAGGACAATTCCTCCAGGGTGGTGGGGTTTTGTTGTTTTTGTTGGGTTGCTTGGGGTTTGTAGGGGTTTTTTTTTGGGGGGTGGGGGGTGGGTGTTTGTTTGTTTGTTTGGGTTTTTTACTGCTCATAACAACTACAGACCTTTCATTACAGAAGACAAAAGGCTTCAAACCACAATGCACCAGAAGACGACATCAAAAGAAACTACGAACACTACAACTGAAATATGAAATTTACTGGGTAGAAGTGCTCACAAAACTATACCCAGTTACTGTGACCCTTGCAGGGCACGTTAACTGGGGTCAAAGTTAACTACCACCTGGAAAGAGACTTCATTAGGTGCAACTGTGACTAAATTCAGTACAGGTAGATAGAATTACTTTAGTTGCATTCTGCTGCCAGAGGAGCTGGAATCTGGATGCATTTTCTTATTTCTTGGTGTTTCCTGATAAAAGCGCGCACAGAGAGGATGTCCTTGGAGAAGACCAGAAGGCAGTGTGCCAGAAGAGCTGAATACAGAGACTACTGTTAGCAATAAGAAGCACAGCAGGATTCATAGCTCATTTGGGGCCTGGAGGAAGAATAGGGATGTTAGTTCACTACAGTTTTACAGAATCTGAATGGTAACAAAATGGCCTAGATACAGCTCAGGATGGATGGAGGCCAAACTGCTACTATTGATCTCAGCCCATTCAACTCCCCTCCAAAGAATCTCTTTCCAGTCTTGATCCTTAAGCTACAGGTTATTCCATTAAAACAAATAAACCATGATGGAAAAAAAACCCAAACAAAGACTGTTCTCTCAGTTTCATTTAGTCACTTCAGGTTTAAGTAGCATAACATCTTGCATTGTCAGTTTGCGGACTACAAGGTTTTGTTTGTTTTAAATGTAACTAATCCTTCATTCTTCCTTACATACCTGTTCACATTTCCTTAGTCACAGGTATTAAAACAGTTTACATTTACAGTCTTCACCGGAGGAGATCAAACCCAAGTTTTCAGGCTTGCATGCTAAAAAGAGTTGGGCCAGAAATACTGGCTATTAGATATTCATCAGAGCCCCAGAAGATAAGAGTTTTACTAAATCTTACATGATAAATCAGCAGCAGAGCTGGGAATAGGAAGCAGGTTTTCAGAGATCTAACCTTTTGCTGGCAATTAGTATGGGTTTATGAAAGGCAGGTCTGGCTTGAGTAACCTGATCTCCTTTTATGACAAGGTGACCCGCTTAGTGGACAATGGAAAGGCTGTGGATGTTGTCTACCTAGACTTTAGTAAAGCCTTTGACACCATTTCCCACAGCATTCTCCTGGAGAAACTGGCTGCTCATGGCTTGGACGGGTAAAAAACTGGCTGGATGGCTGTGCCCAAGGAGTTGTGGTGAATGGACTTAAATCCAGTTGGCGGCTGGTCACAAGTGTTGTTCCCCAGGGCTCAGTACTGGGGCCAGTTCTGTTTTATATCTTTATCAATGATCCGGATGAGGGGATCGAGTGCACCCTCAGCAAGTTTGCAGATGACACCCAGTTGGGCAGGAGTGTTGATCTGCTTGAGGCTAGGAAAGCTCTACAGAGGGATCTGGGCAGGCTGGATCAATGGGCCGCAGCCAATTGTATGAGGTTCAACAAGGCCAAGTGTCAGGTCCTGCACTTGGGTCACAACAACCCCATGCAATGCTACAGGCTTGGGGAAGAGTGGCTGGAAAGCTGCCCGGCGGAAAAAGACCTGGGGGTGTTGGTCGACAGCAGGCTGAATATGAGCCAGCAGTGTGCCCAGGTGGCCAAGAAGGCCAATACCATCCTGGCTTGTATCAGAAATAGCGNATATGATTTCAGTTTGTTTCAGCAGCATGCTTTTGAAATAAACTTCTTCATCTATCACCACTTGCCATGCTTTGGTTCACATCATAGCAGTCTCAGAGTACATAAACTTCATTCCTTTCAGATAAAACTAAACTGGTAGATGCGATCCAGCTGTTAACAAGTAATTAGTCTACAGGACCAGACTAGAGCTAGTCCAAAGTAAAACCTTCAGAAGTAAAATGCCTACAGTATGGACCTCAGGTCCTTGCTACTAAATTACATTCTGCAAACCCACTCCCATGCTGGCTGTTATTGCAGACACAGCCTAGTCTTCTAGGACTAAATGGGTCTACCAAGGAAACAAAATCAGAGTTCTGAGCTTTTTGACCTCACCTCAAATATGATGTTGTACCTCACAACTACTGGAAAGCCAGTGATGAGAAGAAATGCATTTATAGAAGCTCACCATTCCCAAGGTTCTCTAACCTTCCCCAAGGTCACATAGTGGGAATGTAAAAACAAAAAGTATCCAGAGCTAGTAATACAGCATACAAACGATACTGTAAATGATATGCAGCTTTTCTTGCTATTGCCTCCTCTTCTTGCCACCATGAAAGGACAGCCACCATTAGGACAGGTGGACATACGTGAGCGTTATACAGGCAATCTGTTAAAAGGTACCATACCAGAGTAAAAGACAAGTGTAATGGTTGTTTAATCATTCTCACCATGAAGTGCCAATTCTTTAGTCTCTTATGACATTCATGAATGATGCAGAGGGCTGGCATGATGAATGCAGAGCAATTCCGACTGACAGATACTTTCAGAGAATTTATGTCCTTCCCGCACTGCCAGGACAAAAGGGCTCTTGAGCTGAGTTATCAATTGTTCCATGAGAGGATTTACAGTTTTGCCAGCAACTCCTTTTACCTTACTCTATAAAGCGTTTATTTTGATATACTGATTGTGATCATTCAAGAGCAACTGTATCTGAAGAAAGCCAGCAGGGGAGAGAAAAAGCAGAGTGGTTCTGAATAACTTGCTCACCTTGACCTGGGACTTTGTTCCCCTCAGCCAGTTTGCTTTGTCTTTGGTATTAGTTCTTTCCCAGCATCCTCTGCTATCCCAATTACAAATGTAATATCAATTGAGGGAGACATCTAACCTCCCATGCCTGGCTACTCTTCTTTCAAGGCAAAAGATGAGGTTTAGCCACAAAAGCCACCCACCCTAGTCCTTTCTTATCATTTCACTAGAAAGCACCTCAGCACCACAGTTTTTATATCATACTGGAACGGCCTCCGTCTTACAGCTACAGGCAGCAATAGCTCCTGCCATGAGATTCAGTGGCAAAGCTGCACCCGGGCCTTACCGAGAGGAGCAGGGCGATACAGGCATGCAACACCACAGCATCAACAGTACTGGGTGACTAAGATATTCCCATTGCCACGATGAACACATCACCATCAAACATGGATTGTGTGAGGCATTTTGGCTTGCAAAAACTGCAAGACTTCTTCCCTCTGGCAGAGGTGACTAAGAACTCTTATGACTTTGATATTCAGCCACTCTCTAAAAGTTCTCAGGAAACAATAGTGATGGAAGAACTTCAGCAGCTACAATCTAGACTAAAACACATCACCACCTGAGAGGTCCTGAGTCTGTGGCCTTCAGCTGCATGAAGCAATAGCGTGTGTCACATAAGTGAGGATAATGAAATGGCTGTGGGGTGATAGCGTTGATTAATGATCCCAGTGATTTCCCTACACTTCCATTTTGAAAGTATTAGGTGACTTCAGGTAGAGAACCAATAAGTTTTTATGAATATTACAGATAATATCCATAACATCCTCACAGAGAAGCCTATTGCCTTTTTTTACACATTTTAAATTACACTTTAATGCTACATTTTTTCACCTGTATGCAACATTTGATCATAAATGTTCTGGCATTTCCTATTCTTGAAGAAAGCCTATACAAAATAAGAGGAGGAATTTAACTTACTTGCCTTTGATATGAATCTATCATTATATTAAAAGGTAATGCACCACATCACCACACAGTGCTAAGGTAGACCAGTGACAGGTCTACCCAAACACCTGTCTAGACATGGAGAAGGCACTTCTTAGAGCAATGAGTGAACTGTATGGTATTTAATGGGTATTGCTAAGAAGTTTAATAATTTAACTTGTCTCTCTCAAAGCTGAACAAACAGCTAAAAATGGGTAGGCTATATACTCTTAACCTCATTACTTTGATTAAAATTGATAAATATTTCCTTCACTCATATTTCAAGTGTATATTAATCTTCATCTCTGCAAGCACTGAACCTCAATATTTCAGTTTCAGTCTCCACTGCTTTACTGTGAATTGCCAGCCACATTCCCAATAAAGCATATAATTACCAAATCATTTTGTTGGGAGACAACACAGGGAACAGTTCTCTTTTGGGTACACCTTCCAGGGTGCCAAAGGCATACGATTCTAGAGAAAGCTCAGTTCTGTGCTTCCTAAAGGGGGAAAAAAATCTCTCTCAAATAAGCTGGAAAAATAAATCCCAGTATATCTTTTATTTCTCTCCTGTGCTGTAAATGCAAACTATTGATTTACCTCTAGCTCTTTCATGCCTTTCACATGCTTCAATAATACAGAGGATTTGGTCTTCATCCTTTCATCTCCAGGCCTGGAATGCCTCTTAAGCCCTACGATAAGGGTCACGCATTCTTCCTCAAACTGCAGCACTTGCATCCTACAGAGCTCTACAGGTGACAGCTAGAGATGCATGGAAGTAGCACATAATCACTTACCTCCTGACTTCTTTGGAAGGTGAGAAAGAAAGATGAATTTTTTATAAATCCTAGCTTTTCAAACTTTTGATCATTTATGTTTGGTCTTTTAGAAGCATCCTTCTGAATGTGATATAACAACAGTAAACTATGGATGAAAAGTAATTTCCAATTCCTGTACTTTGCATTAAGTTGAGCTGGCAGCACTGAATAATGCTGATGGCTCAACCATCAGAAACCATAACTTCATACTCCCATAGAAAACAGAGAACATGTAGGCCTTCTTCCCACAAATGCCTAGAAAGAAAAAACATCAAATAATTGGAAGGAACCTGTAGAGGTCATATAGCTTCCCTCTCCTCCAGCTCAAAGTAAGGCTAATGAGATCAGATTGCTTAGGAACTTCTCCAGTTGAGTTTTGAATATCCTAAAGAAAAGACATTCAACTCTGCTGGCAACGAGTTCCAGTGTTTTACCACACTACTATTTAAATCACAATTTTCCATATTCCATCTTGTGCCCATTGCTTCTCATACTATCATTGTGGATCTCCAAGAAGAGTCTTCTCTATGAACTCCTAGTCTGGTAGTTAAAGACAACAACAGTATTTCCTCCCTCTCTCCCCTTAGGGCTGAACAAATCCTGTTCTCTCAGACTCTCCTCATATGTCATATTTCCCAGCACCTTTACCACCTTGGAGCCAGACTTGCTCCACTCTCGATACTGTCTCTCACTGTGAAGCCCAAACCTGGGCACTGTACTCCAGATGTGGTCTCACAAGTGCTGACTAGAGGGGAGGAATCCGTTCTGTTGGCCTGCTGGCTGCACTCTTGCTAAGGCAGATCACTATGAAATTGGCCCTCTTTACCACAAGGCACACCACTGACTTGAATTCAAATGGTTATCCACTTTTTCTGCACAGCTGCTTTCTTCCATTCAGTTGGAACATAGCCTGTTGTTCTGCTGCACAGGAATTCTCCATCCCAGATGGAGGACTTAGCATTTGCTTTTGTCAAACTTCGCAAGATTCATGACAGCCCCCTTTCTCCAACCTCTTCAGGTCCCTCTGAATTGCAGCTCTCAACAACTGCCCCCAATTTGGTCATTTGCAAAGTTGCCGAGAGTGCACTCTGTCCCATCCACCTGGTTATCAACATACACATTAAACAGTACTGGCATCAGCATCAACCCCTGAGGGGTATCACTAGTCATAAGCTGCCTGTTGGACTTTCTGCCATTGAGCACAGCCCTTTGAACCAGCAGTTGAGCCAATTTCCCACCCCTCTTATCATCCACTTACCTACCCCATATCACCAGCTGGGATACAGGAATACTGCAGAAGACTGTATCAAAGCCTTTGTAGCATCAAGGTAAACAACATCTCCTGTACCCCTGTTGTTCAGAGAGCCAGTCTCACTGTAGAAGGCAATGAGGTTGGCCAGGCATAGTTAGCCCTCAGTAAATCCACGTGGGCTATTCCAAGTTAGCTTTTTGTCCTTTGTGTGCTTGCAAGTAGCTTCTAGGTCAATTTGCTCGGTAATCTTCCCAGGAACTGGTGTTAGGCTGACTAGCCTGTAATTCTCTTGCAGACATGGCATTTGCCATTTTTTTTTTTTTTCATAATACCCCATTAATAACATTTTCACTGTTTTTTTTTTCCCCCACCTACTTTCTCTTTGAGTACCTCACAACTCCTCACTGTATTTATTCAGGATCAAAGTGCTACAATATGATGCAGCTCTTGGATCTTAATATTTCTTCTATCCTAGAAAGAATTTCCTCCCTTCACATGTGCTATTCTCAATATTCCTGTTAAAAATAGATCTCCCCTTGTGACAACTCAGGAAATCACTTTCAGTCTCAGGGCCTGCAAGCAAGCGTTACTTCATCTA
>VYZW01010250.1:821-12241 GCA_013401315.1 Balaeniceps rex
CAGAAATGTCCGGGTCTTTAATTTGTGTGAATATCATCCAAGATTCAGGATTTAGCTCTCCTTCAGATCATCCATGGCAGTTGTATATTTATCTTTCAAAAGTGAACAAGAGGAAAAACTCTGCAGTATACCAGCCCTGCCAGGAGCAGTTGTGTGCTCACCTCATTAAGATATCTGTCATTACAAGGCACAGAACGTGGCCTTTCTCTCACTCTGTCACTTTAATCTAAACAACAAAGAAGGAGCCCCACATCCACCTGCAGGGATGACGTAGGCATTATTGGAGCGTATAGCTGTGGAGATGACACATCCAGCCCAAACTTCAAAACCACGCAGATGGGCAACCTTGTTTGACACTGACATGCAGGTGCTTCTGTGATTTCTTCTAAACTCTCATTGATGTTTTAAACTGCTTAAATACCTTAAAAATTTGAGTAGGAGACCAGATCCTCCCGGTCCTAATCTCGTGGTCATTGACATCGGTTTCAAAAGGCTGGTTGTGCAAATAAATGGGAGACGTTTTCTGTGGAGCTAGGGCCATATTCTGAAATGGTTGGGCCAGATACCACGCAACCTGTGCAAGTTCTGTCTCTGAAGTCTAGTGGTGACCTCCTTGATCAGCCTGGGTTTCCCCCGGAGTCCTGCCCAGCCCTGAGCATACTGTCTTTGCCCAGAAAATGAACTATTTCCAATTGTGCTTATTATCAACACTATAGTAAAACATTTCTTTAAGGCTATCCTTATGAGAAAGTGCCTTCATTTTGTATTAAAAGCAGTGAAATGAATAAAGCAAAGTCAGTTTTCACCAGTTGGGTCTTGCAGGTATTTTGCCTACTTCCTCCATTGTTCTTCCATATTATGAGAGGTATTATATCAAGTCGGTGATTTTTTTTTTCCCTCCTTCAGCTCCCCTGCTCCCTTCCAGAGCTACTAAAATTATGTATTCTTTACTGCTTTCTAAGAAGATTACTAAGCCAGCTGACCCAAACAGCAGTGGCACCAATTAGACATCATTCAAAATTAATAACCACTATGACGATAACAAATCAAAAGATTGATTCTTCTGATGGGAGAATCATTTTAATTAATTTAATCCTTGTTGAAAGATCAGCTGTGCACAGTCCTGCTCACCAGTGGGGCCCATTTGTCCCTGTCTGTCCCCGTCACCTAAAGCCAGTGAATATGATCAGTAGCCAGCACTTAGGGAACAATAAGAAACAGATTGTACTGTCAGGCTTCATTAAAGATCATCATTAGTATTCCAATTTGGAAACAGTCAATCTATCCTAACCTTTTACCAATTCTTTTCGGCCGCTTTTGTGAAGTTTGGTTCAGCTGCTAAACGTAAAAACGCTGTGCAGGCTTTTTTAAAAAAGCAAGCTGGATCTCGCTGATGCCTGTCAGGCTGCAGCTTAGGGACAAAGCTCGGGGGAAATACGTGTTATGCAACCGGGCTCTAAATGATATCATGTGCAGCTGCTTATGATCTGAGTATTTATGGGCAATGAAACTTTCTTAAACTTGAAGCTTAACAATGATGAATGGAAATGAAATTGATATGGCACTTTCTTTCATCCCGCTGTTGAGATTTTTTTTTTGGTCCCAAGGGTGTTTTTGCAGAGCTAACTCTCTGGCTGGGCTCTCCCGCTCCTCTCTGGCGTGGCTGCAGAGGGCATTTTGAGCATGTTGATGAGGGAGATGGAATTTGAGATTTGTTTGCAGTTCACTTTATCTTTTCTACTGAGGTCAGATTGCTTTGTTTGTTTGTTCTTGATTCTGGTGGCTGGAAATAGTTATGGACAAATGGATTATAGGATTTTGGGGTATATTTCTGCACGGTCATCCCTTTATCTCAGCCATATCCTCTGGCTGCGCAGGAGATGTATCTTGGATCTTAGTNCAGATACTCATAAATTAAATAACGTTACTGAGGTAGATGTGTTGGTGGTTGGTTTGTTTTTTTTTTTTAATATTCTAGACATTTATTTTTTGCTAACCTTCACAGTTGTCCAACCAGCTTCCTGAAGATGGTGGGAGGGCATGGATGTTTCAGGAATGCTCTGCCTGAAATACCAAAAGAAAAATCCTGTAATTTTGAATANATGAGACCAGTGAAACAGGGAAGGAGTGAAAGATGAGTTTTCACATTTCTTTTTACAAAAAAAGAACAGCGCACTCTCCAAATTTGATTAGCAATTAAAAACGTTGTTAGGATTACTGTAACAGAATGACGAGAGGCAAACAAACAAGAAGTACGTGTTAATGTAGCCTCTCTGTAAAAGCTCAAATAATTTTTGATAGTTTAGTACTACTTTATTTTCTGAATGTTTTATACAGTTCAGGAACCCACTCAGGGACAATCAGTTGCAATAACTGGTTGCTCATTGCATCCTCATGAAGATTTCTGCTATTTAATTTCACAAATAAGTGGGTCTTTCTAGACACAAAAATTGTCACAATAAAAGTAGATACTTCATAATAACGATCTAGCCCAAAATCTAGTCCTGCCACCCTGCCGTCTTTAAAGTTTTCCAAACCCAACCCAGTAACAGTCAAAACATTATTTTTTCAGTCAGCTGCATTAATATAGAAGAAAAGAAAATCCTTTAGTAGATAATTGCAGCTGAAAGTGATGTTAATGAACATTCGTGTGAACCCGATCAAATTTCCTTTACTTTTATGCTTGCTACCGGGGGGGGAAGCTCAGAGGCATCCTTATGTTTCTCTCTGAGGAAATATGAAAACTTAATTTGCTGAAAAAATACAATACTGAGGTGAACGAATTTCAGCTGTTTTGCTGTATGCTTTTTGTTGTGTATAAGTCCTCGTATCGTTTTTCTCTTTGACAAGGTGGCTTTAGTCAAAATTCAAAAGGAATTATAGATTTTATAGGTTGGTATTTATTAATTGCAATGGTATTGGCTATATAAGTAGCTATATATATTACGTTAATTAGCAGCATATATTGCAGTGGTGAGTAATACATATATTGACAGGAATGCAGATTAAAAAATTCTAGCGTCCCACTGAGGAACGTCAATCTTTCAAACTACTAATACCCTGTGGTTCCTTCCTTTTTCAAATTTATTTATAATTTTCCAGTGACTGCTTTGATTATTTTGTTAGCTTTGCACATGACAAACCTGTTACAAAAGGAAAGGCAGAGGGAGCTGCTCTGCATTTTTATACCAGTGCAACCGAGCTCCAAGGTATCGGCTCCATAAATGCTTTTTAGTATTTCTTTTTGATGTGCATCTTCTCAATTTCAGTCTTTTTTTTTTTCTTCTTGATTTTGCTGTGATTTTTCTTTTACCACTTGACTTTTAGCCATTTCTTCCCTTTTTTATGTCACATGCACCTTCATTGGAAAAGTATGCCTTCAGAAGGTATACACACTGTGTTATTACCTTGATATTTTCAAATTGATTTTTTTTTTTAGTGGATCTAGTATTTTTTGAAGGACTTCATAAGAAAGCAGCCCCAGTGAAAGGCCCTCAGAGCGCTGCGATTCCCTTGAATTCAGTGGAAGTTGGTGTCAGGTTATGCCCTTGGGTTTACACCAGTCCAAATCGAAGATGCTGCTCATAAGAGCAGTTCCTCCCTCCCTCCCTGCCCTTAGCAGCACCATCCCACCTCTCCTCCCTTACCAGGACGTTTTTAGCCACAACCAACCTGGCTGATCCATTTTTTGCAGGTTTAGTTTTCAGATGAATTAGGTTTTCATTCATATGGGGATGTGTTAGAGTGTGGTAGGAAGGTGAAACCAGAAACAGAAGCAGGGTACCTCCTCTTTCGTCAGAAACAAAATCATTATTATTATCATTATCATTATCATTATTATCTTATATCTTATGAGGTGTTTGTAAAGGTAATTATTCTCCTAGTATGTCTTCTATTTATTTTTTTTACCTGATTGGAATAACTACCTGAAACTACTCGATTTATTTTTTTATCTGCCTTTAAAGAATCATAACGTTGCTTCGTGCTGGAGATGAACCAAGGAGCCAAAATGAAATGTGCTACCTGATTGTGTGATTTCTTGACAACACTTCAGTCTTAATACTTAATACTTAGTAAGCTGAAATTTGAAATGTAGAAAAAGTAAATGCAGAAATATATATTAAGGTAGAATGCAGCTCACTAAAATGTTAGCTAGAAATGCTCATAAAATAACAGTATAAAATAATGGCCACAGATATCATCAATGATTTCTGCAATTTCTGTATATCTCTCTATGAGTATGTATATTCCCAAGGAACAAAATGACCCACGAAAAGGATCAAACAGAAAAAGTCTAGGAGGTGCCACAAATGGATGACCTACAGATTTAAGGAAAACGTTTTCCTGATTAAGAACTATTTCAGCACAAAATCTGCTCTGCTGGTGTGGCTACAACAGATTCTGTGAGATCTTGCGTAATGCCACCGTATGCTGTGCCTGCTACGTGGTACCGTTGGTAAAATCTCACCCACCTCGTGTAGCCATACGCTCTAAAGGTTTCTCAACGCTGTGGTATGTGATGGGATCCAGACCTTGAGGTTCTGCACAAGGTAAGAGCCTGGTTACAGTCAATATCCTGCTAATAGCAGAATTTCGTTCACGCCGAATAGTTGACTTTGCCTCAATGTGCTGGGGGAAAAAAAAGTGCATAAAAACCCCTAAATGATTGCACCAAGCAGGACAATTTTCATTGCCTCAAACTACTCATTTACTTCAGTGACTATTTTGTTTGGGTGGTATTAGTCTTTTACTTTGCAAAATGCCTTTCCACGAAGGTATCTGGTCGGAAGAAGCACTGTGAAATGAACACACTAAAAGAAACAGAATGTGACAGTGGAAATACGTTTTACAGAGGAAATTTGAATGAGCAGGCTTGACCCATCAGAAGGGATCAGAACAAATCTGCCAAAAGGGTTACTAGGAAAAAATAATCACTAACCTTTTTTTTTTTTTAATTACTAAGTGGTTAATTCCCGTACCTATTTCACACATTTTAAACCCATGCAGCTACTGTTTCTACCTCAAGTAAAATTTCTAAGATGTATTTAGAGGTGTACATGCGTTGGCATCCTGACGTGACTTTTTTTGATGCCTTTGAGTCCAGCAGCTTCTTTATGTGTACTACAAATAAATGCAATGCACCAAACGGGTACGCTAGCACTTCCAGGGAGAGCTGGATCAACAATGCTTGAAGAGAGCATGACAGGGAGAAATCAAAAGCCTTCGCTGATGGGAGAAACAAAATCTGTGAAACCAGAGGTTGCCTGTGGAAATTTGCCTTCTCTTTCAGTTTAGTTTACAAGTTGCAGTTTTGCCTTTTCGATCAATACCAGGATCTTTTAATTCCCTGCTGAAGATGATGTGAAATTGTGGGCAGAACTTTTAGTCTTCATTTCCAGTAAGCAAGTAATTCCGTTAGCAATGAGGTTTTGCCCCCCCCAAAATTCAGTACACTGGCATCCTCTAGCACTGCCTTTTTATTCCAGACTTAAAGTCTCTCGATAGGCTCTGCCTATCCTGTGTTACACAGTTGTTTTTAAGATGTTGAAAAGGACTGAGAGACATGTAAGAAAGCAACTTGATTTATTTTATTTTAATCTCAAACCCAGGATAGGCTCCCTTCGCTACGGGTGAGAGGCCACTGCACTAACCCCTGCCTTGTTGAGATCGGTATTCAGCGTATTTGTCACACGTTAATACCGACTGCAGGCTGGAAGAAGTTTGAAGAGCTTTATCTCGCAGAGCCGTTACTCGGTGCCTTTGGAAAGATCCATTTCAGACACGCTTGGTCTGCTTTTGGTTCAGCCCAAGGAGGCCTGAGCACTTACAAATGGCACAGGACTCCAGGGCGATTGCAGGTGATCAGCACCTTCCAGGATTTGGTCCCCAGTAGCACTGATATATCCACTTCCTTACACTTAGGGAATATTTGCAGCCTTTTCCCCCCTTCCCCCCCCCCTTTTTTCCTCCCCTTTTTCCCCCCCTTTTTTCCCCTTTTNCTAATCTATTTTGATTTTTTTCCCCCTCTTTTTTTTTCTTTTTTTTCCCCCTCTTTTTTTTTTCCTTTGGCAGCATAGAGATTTGCTGCACATGCAGAGGTTGAGGAAGACATATTTATTTTTAAAAGTGTAACTACAGGTGGGTTGCCAAGTATAATAATGAAGGAAAGAGTAGAAACTGTCCTTTAACTGGAACGGAGGCTTTGCTTGGGTTTGGGCTGAGCTTGCTTTATGTCGAAGACCATCTGCTTCGTGGATGTTTGAATCCAAATTAGAACTGCACTGCCCTCCTGCGTCCACAGCAGAAAGATCGCGTGTGAAAAGGAAAAGGTTTCGGGAAACACATCCCCGGTACAGAGTTTTGTAGCATGAATGTTAAACAAAAAGAACAAAATGATTCCTGTGCCCGGCTACTTAGAAGAGCATATAACCAAATTAATTTTGCCTGCTCAGGGCAGATTCTGCTCCCAGTTTCACCCAAAACATACAGAAAAAGTGGATGGTCCAAGCTGTTTGGAGTGGTTTTTACTAACTATGCATTCATTGCCTAAGCATTTTGGAAGTTTCACAAGATTCTCTGCTTTTACAGGCAGCCAGACCAGTTCAGGCTCCAGTGAAGCCTTGTGTAAAGACTTTAGGGATCCTGACCATTTTATAGCTGTTGGATTCCAAAGCCATCACTGACAATACATCCAGTGGTAGAAAGCTCCTAACGCAGATGTTGCCCAGTTATTTCTTCTCACCACCCCAAATGCTGGGTTCAGCAAATTCGTAAATTTGTGGCAAGCAGAAAGGAAGGGCTCTGGCTGAAAGCTCTGAAAACCAGGATGTACAACACAGAGATGTCCATGCAGCCTCCATGGACCGCTGCCGGAGCTGGCAAGGACAGCCCACAGGGTTTGGCCAGTGCACTCCAGTGGCATTGGCTGTGTCAGGCACAGCTACATTAAACAGCCCAGAGGCTAATTTGGAGGCAGCTGGCCGGGGACATGAAATGCTGGGTAGCAGAGTGTGTCCCCGGGTCACGGCTGGGTGTGCTGGCCTGCAGGTGGGTGTGCCAGCAGCCCCTTCCCCAAGTCCCGCTTGCAGCAGACTGGGCTTGCAGGCTCCAGGAGCAGCAATAGTTGTCAGCTGTCCTGCCCCACCGTCTCTGTACCTGCACGGCAGCTCCATCCACCTGCCAGCTTAGAAATCAAAGGCTTCCTGAGCATTACAAAAATGAGGTCTAGAACAATCTTTTCACGAAAGGATAGGAATAAGAAGAGCATCTCATTTTGAAATGAGAGGTGGTACGCCTAAAAGGAAACATAGCAGCCTGCAAGAATAAGTAAGTAGTATGGGAAAATCTATATGAATATATAGAAAGTTGTTGCTTGTTACGGAGTGCCCTCTGGTGCTGTATACAAACCAGGGGTTCACTGGAGGGTCACGCACTTTCTCATTTAAGTAGCTGAAGCCACATATTGAGTAGGGTTCTCCTCCCTCTCTTATGCCAGTGTATTTTGGCAATGTCTCTTCAAAATGAGTTGGTTCCTAGAAGGCAGGCACAGAGACCTATACCTAACAGAACAGAAATAAAGCATGCAGGCAGTGAAAGCGGGAAACAGGAGACCAAACACAGAACTTTCTCCAGTGTTGCTGATAAGGGATAAACAAGACAGCTGCTGGGGAAGGCAGATTTGGGATAAAATAGCAAAGTATTAGTTCAATAGAGTTGTACCAGGTTTACTGTAATGGTAACATAAAAGTGGTAATTCTCATTTTTTGAAGTTTTTTGCAAGACCGATTCTTGCATGTGTTTGCAATCACAGATTTCTTCTAGGGGACAAAAGTGAAAATAATATTAATAGAAGAATTATTTATTGTCAGATATTTCTAAGCATGGAAGCTGAAAGTCAAAACAAGCCACTGTATTTAAAGCCACTGACACTCAACTTGAATTTTATCAAATTACTGTATATCCAGACAAATCTGCTTGGGAACTACATTCCCTGTTGGCTTAAGTTCTACGCGGGATCAGGGTCTAGATTTGGTCTCGAGCTTCTCGAGTTATTCAGTTCTGGGGTTTTAAAGTTCAGAAGACAAAACTTCAGCATACAAATTATATGGCCATTAAAGAAACCAAGTCATATCTACCCAAACCCACGTTTAAGAAACAAAAATGACTGATCAATTAATAGCAAAACTGCATAACTGCTGTCTCCAGCGTGCTCTGAATGTTGCCAAAGAAATGAACCAGTGGTTTGGAGAACTTGAGCAAAGCAGTAAATCTCCTTCCTGCTCATGTAACTTGGACACCAGCTGCTGAGCATCTGCCTCGGCTTCCAGCTGCACGACTTGGCTACCAGTCAAAGAGTTCCGGTAAACAAGTTGGGTGACCTAAATTTTGTACCAGTGCGCGAGCATCAATGAACACAAACACTCAGTTTGCAGAGGCAGGTGACCCCTAGCACCAAGTGAAACATTAGAGGAATTACTCTAAATTGGGACAATTTGTAATGATTCACAGGGATTATTCCTCTGGGGAAGAACTCTGGAACAACAGCATGCTCAGCCTGACAGCAAAAAATGTTATGTTTACATTAGTCAGTCATTTCTTAGGAGCAGATCAATAAACAGAAGCAAGAGATGCAGAAGCTCTTACATCTACACCACATTAAGTCTGGCCTTTCAATACTTAAAGGGGGCTTATAAGAAAGATGGGGACAGACTTTTTAACAGGGCCTGGGCGATAGGACAAGGGGTAATGGCTTTAAACTAAAGGAGGATAGATTCAGACTAGATATACGGAAGAAATTTTTTACAATGAGCGTGGTGAAACGCTGGCACAGGTTGCCCAGAGAGGTGGTAGATGCCCCAACCCTGGAAACATTCAAGGTCAGTTGATCTAGTTGAAGATGTCCCTGCTTATTGCCCAGGGGGTTGGACTAGATGATCTTTGGAGGTCCCTTCCAACCCAAACCATTCTATGATTCTAAGTTCAAGAGGTTTATACACCAGGTCAGATTTAGTCTGGTCCTCTAGATTCACTATCCACACCACACTTTGTGGTTTGGAGCTGTCTGAGAAAGCAGTCGTCGGTTCAGACCCTCAGTTCTGCTCTTGGAGCGTATTTGGTGTGCACCTAGAGTGGAAACTCTGGTTTAGCGTCTTCTGAAAAGAATCTAGTGTTAGTCCGCCAAAGGTGGTCTGCAGATCCAAATGACAAATCAGAACTGGGAATCACTTCAAAATCACAACGCTGCTCCAACACAAACCGAAATGCTTTGGTAGATGCAGCCACTGCAGTCTTGACGTACAGTTGAGGCTGTCACACAGCATCAAAATAGGCTGGACAAAAACAGTACTTGCAAATTTCTGTCTTCTGCTTTCCTGAATAAATTAATGAATTTATTATTTTTCCTGTAGAAAACATTGCATTAAAAGCAAAGCATTACAGAACTTTTAAGACAAGTATTCTCAGCAAGAATTGAAAAGCTATCTGTCCATGGTGTATTAAGGTAAATTAAAGAGTGTAGAGTTTTGTGCTGCTCTGGATAGGCTCCTTTCAATACCTCAGCTGGCTTGCATAGACTGCTGCAGTCTGGTGTCTGGGACATAACCAGACCTCACAGCACAGCAAGATCTCTTTCCGATTTTCAGTCTTTAGCACCTCTTTATGATGATGATGATGGGTTTCTTACTGTGCTATCAAAGAAAATCTTTCAGGTTTCATTCCCTATGTGTTTTTAGATGTTCAAATACTCCTTACAGAATGACTAGATAAAAGGTTAAGATATCAACAGCATTTTTCCCCATTATTACATAAAAAATATTTTATGAAAAAACAGCAATTGCTTCTTCAGTTTCAGACAGTGCATCCTATTCCACAATACAACATCTGTAGATTTAATTATGGTTTTTTTAAAAAAGAACTACACAATTGTTGCTGTGCAGAATAGACAGCTTGAGAATACACTGAAACCTTGTAAAAAGTTTGACACAACATACATACTAATTTATCCTAGAATTCAAGAGCAGTAGAGAGTTGTTAAAATCTTGAATCAGCAATCATTTTCTAAAGTTACCGTCATTGGCCTTAGAAACAGAAGTTTTGGAGAGGAACTGTAAACTACAGTAAGTACTTACTATAGTGAGTGAGTTTTAATTTATTAAGTTTTAATATTGTTTTATTTATAATTTCTTGTTAATTCTTATTGTTAAGAATACAAAACTGGAAAACCATCTTCAACATTTTAGGCCCATTTTTACCACTGGCAAATGCAACAGGGTCACGCATAGTAGCCGAAGAAAGAGTAACAAAAAGTTGCTGCTTTATTCGGCTTGGCAGAAACTTGCGTGCTCTACTTAAAATGTCTGAGATTTAAAATGTGAACCTTTTTTGAAAATTATGAGTAGGTGTATTTTTTGTCAGCATGTTCCAGTGTTTTGATGAATATTTTTGATACAATAGATATTTCTAACAGAAAAATTTGTTAAAAGAAGAGTTTGAGACAAGCCCATAAAGGATCTGAGCTTATATGAAAGAGCCATTTAAAACAGATGCTGAACAGTCAAATTTGGAGGTCTTTTTAACATTATGCTCCAAGCAGATATGTTCACATTAATTCTGCCAAGATTGTGCCAACCGTTGGAAGTGAACTGATTGCCAATGTTGCCTCTGAAGCTTTTTATTTACAGCCTGTTTCAGAACTGGTACTCTGATCTCAAGGCTGATGACTTAGGAAATCCATGTTTTGTTTCAGTAGACATCCCAGAAGATTGTATCAGCTGAAATAACTTCTCCCCTTCTACTTAACACACAATTTGGGTACGTTAAGTCCCCGCACAGAAAGCATAAAATGTGTGTTTAGTCTTTAATTAATTTAGTTCAACAACAGCTTTTACTAGAGTTAACTTTCTTGTACTGAAGAGCAAAGACCACCCATTTCAAGATTTGATGCAGGTGGAGTATGTGCAAACATTGCTGAGGGAGGATGTTCTACAGGAACAACGATTCAGCAGGGACATGCAGAGAATAACCCAGACTTGCAAAGCCAGCTCACCAGGCCTTGAAAGTCAGCATCTTCTTTCTGGGAGCTTCATACTCTCAGCGTGTGCCTACCAATACTGCCTGTCTGCCTTGACCTGGTGATTTATAGCACATCACTTAAGTGAACTATCATTAAATTACCAGCTATCGTGATCAACATCATGGCAAAGGCAGGCAGGCAGACAGTAGGTGCGAGCGAGGATGGGCAAATCCAAGAGGAAGCATGTTTGTAATGCCGTTCCCGTTGTGCCTCACGGAAGACATATCCATGACCCACTGCGCAAACAAAGGGATCATCAGAGTGTACCAGGCATGCCCAAGCGTTTTGTCTGTGACTCGGACATGAATGGTACACCGTTCAATAGTGCAACGGCCAGCTTTGTTAGCAT
>VYZW01010250.1:13872-27444 GCA_013401315.1 Balaeniceps rex
TTTTAAAGAAGCTGGTTCAAAGAATGGGAGATTTAACACACATAGCTACTACTCATAATACCTCAAACAAGCACCTTTTAAAGAAGCGGGAATTAATATTTATCAGGAGAATTTGCAGTTT
The DNA here is from genome assembly GCA_013401315.1 of Balaeniceps rex. Classification (NCBI taxonomy): domain Eukaryota; kingdom Metazoa; phylum Chordata; class Aves; order Pelecaniformes; family Balaenicipitidae; genus Balaeniceps; species Balaeniceps rex. The sequence goes on from VYZW01010250.1 coordinate 13,994, forward strand.
TACTGAAGGATATTTCCATTTTTACGTTAGTTTTGTTCAGTGAAATGAACTGAAAATGAGGCAAAAATCTGTCAACAGAAAAGCTAAACCGAGAGAACTTGTGACAAGCTGGCGCAAAAATCGAAACACTAGCCTAATGCTACTTAATGACTTCTTGTTTGATTCACGATAGATCGTTTAGTTTACCTGCTTTAAAAATCATTTGATTGCACATTAACATTTTGCTGTTGATTACTTACACTATTTGTGCAGGGTAAGTCATTCTTTTTCCTCCTTCCTACATTCTTTAGACCTCTGGGAGAAGCCTTTGAGGTAGCTAGATTGTCTCTGTGAAAATAATTTTCCCAAGCTGTCTAGTATGGTCTCCTGCAAAGTGTTTTCATTAGAAGTTTACAGCAAGATATAGTAACTACCTTTTCAATACTAATAACATGAGCAAATCCTGTGTTCATAGATCCTCTACCAAAATTTAACTGAACTGTTGCAATAAATCTTTNAAGGAGTACCCATCACATTAACATTTTGCTGTTGATTACTTACACTATTTGTGCAGGGTAAGTCATTCTTTTTCCTCCTTCCTACATTCTTTAGACCTCTGGGAGAAGCCTTTGAGGTAGCTAGATTGTCTCTGTGAAAATAATTTTCCCAAGCTGTCTAGTATGGTCTCCTGCAAAGTGTTTTCATTAGAAGTTTACAGCAAGATATAGTAACTACCTTTTCAATACTAATAACATGAGCAAATCCTGTGTTCATAGATCCTCTACCAAAATTTAACTGAACTGTTGCAATAAATCTTTTGAAACCTCGAACTCCTGAAATATTCCCGATCTGTGTGTTATCAATATCATTGTATAAGTCTCTCCAGTTTTCTAGATACAGAAATGAAAGTAAAATAGTACATCCTTTGCTGCAAGCAACTAACTGAATTCATCCCAGTTAGCTACGAAATGTATTTTTGAAAAATGCAATGTGATGGGTACTCCTTTCCATCTTTGTTATAAAAGTAAAAACAATTTTGCAAGAAAAGCGGTGTCAATGGGTGTGATCTTATGCACGATTCTACTTTTTGGGTTTTATCTCTTTCTCTGACTTCTTCTAACTTGCTTTGGTCTGCTCATGATCATCAACATTGTTCCTCATTCTACTGGGGCAGTCACAACTTAGGGAAAGTGGAGCTGAACAAAGAAATACTTGTATTTTTCTTACATCCATCAAAATAGAGAGACCAGTCTGGGCTGTGATCTAATGCACACTAAGGTAAATCATTTACACTGCATATGTAATAGACATGAGAAGTATGACTGTCTTCTTTTGGTCCCTATTATCCTGTAATCTACAAAATATCACACTCTTCCTCTACTTGCATTTCAGTTCTGTTCTTAAAGACAATCTTATCAAGCCCTTGGAAATCTCAGCACTAAGCACTAGATTCCTTAAATAGCTATGAAAACATGTACTAATGCTCTTTTCATTTATGATTTCTAAATTTTTCCTCAGCTATGACATTGCTATTTTGGGCTCAAACAGTTTGATCCTTTTTTTTCTGGCACACTTCAAGTTTCCACTGTCTTCGGTCTGTTACTCCTCATGAACACAGACCGGAGCTGGTTCTGGTGAACTTGACGTCCTCAGATGCTCAGCCCCCCACAAGAAGGGCTCCAGTTTCAAAGTAACTCATCCAGGTATTTACATCCAGTTTGCTAAATGCTTAACATCCACTGTTGTGACACTACATATCTTGTAGATATTTAAAAAACACCATGTTCCAAACAGTTGCTTTTGAGGGTTTGTTTTTAATGCACAGCCCTCCTAGTTCCACTCGTTTGACCTGTTAGCTGATCTGAATGCCACCGAGTGCCCGTCCTCACTTGTTTTCTTACTGTGAATGAATAGAGATCATACATTTTCATGGTAAAGACATGATCTAAGGTAAACACTTCAATTTTACTTCAAATGGGGCTGGGATTTTCTTTTTCTTTTATCTTTACAATCATTTACTCTAAGTCCAGATATTTTTCCCCCGTAGAAACACAGATATTAACAGATAGAAAGGTCTGAATTACTTACAGGTGCTTTCTCTGTGAACACACTGGTTTACCTTTAAGATGCTTACGAATACTTTTATCTGCGTTTACCTTTTGGACATCAACAATGAAAGTAACTCTGAAGATCAGTGATTTTCTAAGCCTCGAAGTATTTTATTATGTTTTTAACATTATCTGACTGGAGTTATCTCAGTTGGATCCCACTGGTCTGTAGCACCTGAAATCGTCCCATGTTCCTCAAGCTGCTGCACAATGCACATTTTATGGAGGCACTTCTGTAGGTCCACAAATATATTTTATCTCAAGGTACTATCACTCTTTTTTCTGCACTGTAGATTTGCCCTAATTGCAGAGACTGTTTTTTTCTCAGTCCTTCATTGAAAATGCTCACTTGCAGTATTTGTACCAACAGTGCAATTATGAAATTGCATAAGTTGGTTTCTAATATTTCTAATAAGAAATATTAGAAATTACCAATGTAATTTCTGGCTGTACATTCCTGCCATTTGCCATTCCTCAAAGCAGCTGAGTAGCGCTGAAGTGCACTGGTTTAACTAGCCTGTCTGATAGGGACTAAACATCAGAGGAAAGAAAGCCCATCTAATCAGTTTGCTGATCCTATCCAAGAAAGTGTGGGAGAATGTGATTCCTTTGCCTTTCTGACAGGTTGAGAAATGCTGCTTTCATGTTAAAGCAGAGAAAATAGAGAAACAATGGAGGGGACTGAAAATTATCTGTGTAACATACTGAGACCCATACTTCATAACGTAATCCTAACCCTAGTTCCAGGGTGAGCTTTTGTTAAAAACAAACCAAAAAAACCCCAAATCCCCAAGCCAAACCAAACAACCCCCCCCCCAATAAAAAANTCCTTTGGCAGCCCCTTCCAGCCCCACTTCAGCTGCAGATCTAGGCTTGCTTTCTCTCAAGCTTAAACCTAACCCTACCTTCAGGGTGAGCCCTATGCAGGGTCCCCTGGGCTTTGCCCAGATGAAAAATATCTGTTAGTTATCTTAGTTCAGAATAATATTAAGGGGAATATGGACATCATTTTATGAAACTTTTAAACTGGGCATGTAAATCCAGATTAGCAATTCTGCTTTCAATAGAACTCATTTTTCCTGATGGTAGGACTAAAAAATATTTTTTGACTGCAGCTTGTTCCCTCTGTATACTAACTGGCACTCAAATTTTCTGATTTACGTTTCATTTAAATCTTTCCAAGCTCTTAATTATTTTAACTAAGTCTAAATTCTCCCTTCAGCTCAGAGGGTAATAAAGGTGTAAGGAGGTCACTGGCGTTAATGATGTTTTACTTGCAGTGATGCCCCTCTGCAAAATGTGAGGTTTCTGTACTTCTTTCTGTTGCACCTAGCACTGCTGCAGCTATGCTCTTCATTGCTGTGTGATGTTGGGAAGCGACAGCTTTGTGAGAATCTCCTCATTGCTACACATCTTAAAGACTTAATGAAAAAGCCACTACCTGCTTTTAGACTGCTTGCTACAAAAAGTTTGCATCATTAATTTAATAAAATATGCAACAAACTGGGATGGGAGAACTGAGTACAAGAGAGTATTTGCGATCATATTCTGTGCTTTTGGGAGTGTCATTCTTGGCACTTGCACATAGCAGGCTGCGTTTAGTATCCAAGGAGTGTAGCGTAAAATTTCAGATGGTTTGCACTTTCTAGATAGAAAATGCTTTTGAAAAATTGTCTTCAGTCTTGAGTTTCATGGTTCTGTGCAGTTGTCTGTTCTGTTGGAGACCTTGAGTGGTTAAAATTGAAAAAATATAACTGACTACAGGACTAAGTAATTTGGTTTCCTAATATTACCTTTTAAACGTTTCTTCTCTTTTTTTTCTAATATCTTTTACACAGGGTAGAGTCATAGCCATTTAACAATAGTTTGCTCCAAAATGTTTCGTTTCCTACGCAATTTCTATTAACATACTTTCTTTGCTTTTGAATAACGACAAGCACTGTGGTCACAAAAGAGTGACGCAGGTAGAGAATAAAGTTACACATGCTTGGAAATCCAGATGAAACAAAGCCCACAAGCGACACGTTGATACCATATTTTGTGTGCGAACGCTCTCTAACAGCCTCCCCAGTGTTGTGCTTCCAGATCTGGAAAAAAGTTTGAAATGCAGTAAATACCTGCAAATATTTGAAGTTTCTTCCCCTTGGCCCGGATTATGAAATAGTAATCCATTACATTGTAAATCTTCCTGTACCATGCAAATCCCTTTACAAGGATTAGGAGATTGTAACAAAGATGATCATATTTCAAGAGGTACCAGTGTAAGTTAGACATTTCTGCTGCAGGATTTCATACAGTCTTCACCCAACATGTTATATACACTGACCCAAAAGAACAGGTGCTTTACATTTATTGAGAATCTTAATTCAAGCAATAATAAAAAAGAAGATTCGGTTACAAGGTTGCGTGGCACATTCAGTCTGTCGCTCTCTGAGTGGACTCAACAATAGCCGAGGGTGTGCAATGGAGCAAAGACTATGCAATCGGTGACCCCTTGCCCCTTCGTTGGGGGAGAATTTCAGTAAAACACAAAGAAGCTGCTGTTTCTGCTTTTGCTGCTATCAGCCTGGGCACTACTTACAGAGCAGTGGCCATCAAATCTGTTTCTGTGATTAGCTGCTTGAGCGAGAGTAGAGGAAAAGTATGTTTTATCATTCTGCGTCACTTCTGTTTCTTTCATTAGATTAGACCCTACTTTGGGAGAATAAGGTAGAAGCATCTGACTTGCCTAGATTTCTTCTGTACATTAAGGGCATGCGGTATTTTGCCAGCATTTGGCACTAATTCTAATTCAATGAGTAGCACTGAGTTGCTATGTAAGGAAAAAAAAATCCTTGAGAAGCATTGGTTTACAGCACTAAGCATTTGCAGAATCGGTGTTATCTTGTCGTACCTATAGAAGTAATTCTGAACGGATGTGGAATTTAAAAACAAAACGGAATTTGTGAAGGACTCTGATTTAGTAGCTCTTGGATCCTTTTTCAAACCTGTCTTTCTGGTCTTACCTAAAACCAGTTTCCGTATTTAGATTTTTCATGTCCCTTTGGATTTGTCTCTAATTTACAAGCCTAATCTGTTTAATTAGTACCGTACTTAAAAGCGTTCTGTGTTAGCTTTGAGAGATAGGAGGGTAAGTGAAAGGGAAAACTAAGCTACATGGGACAGATTTACAAGTATAGATTACAAATCGGAGACTGTAATCCAGACAAAGTAAATGCAGACTTGCAGGTTTCCTTCTTGAATTCTGCATCCCCCCCCTTTTTTTTTCTTATTGGTCAATTCAAATCTCTATACTTTTATTTTCAGCAAAGACCACCAAATTTGCACTCTAAGAATAAGACTAGAATCTGACCCTTGATTCCATCCCTCTAGAAATGACCAAAACCTCCAGTGATGATGATTAATGCTGGTGTTTCCTCTGTTGAGCAACAATTAACTACCACTTATTAACCAGCAGTTGGTAGCTCCACTTACACCAAGTGCTACATGTCAAGATTGAGTGCTGTTGCAGATTAAGCCTTTGTAAAATAAATATAATGTATAATAGCTTCTTATGAAAAACAAGATTGGAGGTGAAAAGGGAGAAGACTATAGCCATGCCTGCCCTGGCAAGCGGTGTGGTACAGCAAGAGTAGCAAAACAATTGGTGCTGAAAACCCAGCACCTGGATGCTTCAAGATTTGGGCTAGCTGTAGTTTGGTCCTCTGGAGTCCTGGAGCAGTCTGGCAGTTTCATTTGAGAAAGGAATCTATCCGATGCGTTGTGAGACCACGCTGCGATGTGGATCAAAGCACGGGAAGTGGGGGAGCTTGGCAAATCAGCTTGTAAAGGACACGTTGGATTTCCTGAAGTGCCAAGGCAGAGGCACCCTAACTTTGCCAACCAAATGAGTGAAGAAAAAAGGATTATTTTTAACCTTCTCACAGATATCTGATTTGATCAAAAAGTACAAGATGTTATTTAAAAAATGACTATAACTCTTCGCAAGGCTGGATAGTTTGTTTTATTAATTTGACATACATAAATCCATGTACGACGCCTAAGGAGGTGCAGTTGTCTAACAGCAGTGATGAGATATGGGAGATTTCTTAAGTATGTCATATTAGGAAACAGACTGTACCCTTGTTCAGTTGTAAGACGCCGCACAAATACTGTACTTAGCCATCCGATTCAGACTGGTGTTAGTAGGATGCACAGCATACCTCTGGTCTTGCAATTACTAGTCATATCAGGTACTCAGGTTCAAAGCAAAACAGTAATTTCATTATTTTTGGAAACACTTGTACTAGCACAGGTGTGAATTTATACACTTTGAGGATACAAAATTGGAAAAATTCTAGCTTTGACGTTTCCTCCACCACGTGCTACTTAGGAGCACCTTGCGAACCAGTGGACAGGCACTGTTTGGTTCTGAAGAGATGTACGTTTCTGTCAGGCACAAAATGATGTGAGAAAATGAAGGCGATTCGGTAACCTACCTAGAATGTCAACTACTATCTTCTTCAGATGATGAGCCTCAAGCTTTGTTTTTCTGTTTTTTTTAAGCCAGTTTTAACTTCTGCTTTTGAATGAGGCCCTCAGTTCTAAAAGTCTGTTGCTAAACTTTGTTTAAAATCTAATATGCATGTTTTATTTCCTTTAACTCTCCCATCACAGCCACGCTAATGGTAAGAAATGGCAACCTGCCTGCCAGCCACCTGTCAAGCGCACAAAGCACAATTCCACCTCCAAGAAGAAATAATCTCTTATATTTTAGGCTGGCTGAGGGCGTGACCCTTTATCCATCTGCCTGGCTTTCCCTTCTGTGAGGGTACCGGGCATTAATAGCGGGGGCTGCCTTGGCGAGGGGCGTGCAGGTGGAGACAGAGCTGCCGGCGAAGCTGCAGCCTGGCGCTGCTCCACGGCGCGGCCCCCACAAGATGGCGCCGCCCACGGCCCCCCCTCGCTGCCGCTGCCGCTGCCGCTCCCGCGCCTTGGTCGGGGCCGCTCCCCGACCGTGAGCGCAGGACGCCGCCAGGGGGCGCGCTGCCCTCTCGGGCCCCTCACGCCGCGCTGACGTCGGCGGGCGGGGCGNCCTTCTTCCCCCTCCTTCTTCCCTTTCTCCCCCCCCGCCGGTCAGTAATGGTCCCCTGCTGTTCGCTCCACAGGGGCCGGCGGGCTGCCCGCCGAGGAGGAGATGCCCGAGCTGTCCGACGGCGAGGAGGCCTGGGAAGAGGAGGAAGAGGAAGATGCAACCGAGGGCCTACGGACCCGCTGTCTCTTCTGCGACAGGTGGGGCGGCGAGGGGAGCCCCGCGGTCTGCTCTCGTTGTCCCTGCGCCCCGACCCCCCACCCACCCCGCCCGGCCGAGGGACCCCCTGAGGCGCGGTCGTACCCGCGGAGCCCCTAGGAGAAGGGGGGCTGGGGTGCCAGCGCCCAAACTCTGCCTGAGGGAGGCAGCCATGTCAGAAAAATAAATACGTTGTTTGCAGTAGCGCTCTGTAGCTTGTTGATCTTATGTACGGTTTCTCTAGAGCCAAAGGTCTGTTAAATCCAGACTAAAGGAGGGATAAGTAATGTGGAAACAGGTAATTCACCTCTCCTCACCCTGAAGCAGTATGGAAGCTTTTCTCTTGAATTCTCTCTGTCATCTTTACCCATCGTCAGTAAATAGATTAGGATTTTTATTTTGATGCAGCAGATCTAGCTGGCCAACTCACGTCGCATACATGTGGTTCTTAGCTTTCGGGTTTAATGCTGTCTTTGCTCTCAAGGGGGTTTTGGAATTTAACAGGGTTGGTGGTCTTGTCAAACAAAATTTTTGCGTTTATTACCTTTTGTTGCAAAATGTTTTGCAAACAAGGGCAAAGCTTCTTTGTGAGGTATGTGAGCAAGCAGGTGCCTGTTCATCCTTTCCTCAAGGCAAAAATGATGTGTTCTGAACGCATTGCCTAGCAGGTCAGAATAGAGGATATAAAACTCATAAGAGGGTTACAACTTCTAAACATGTTAATACTGTATATTTAATAATTCATTTTTTATAGGTTATTTAGTTCTGCTGAAGGTGTATTCTCCCACTGCAAAACAGAGCATCAGTTTAATGTTTGTGACGTGATCAAGAAGCATGGTAAGTTTTTTACAGGACTTGTTATTTCCTTCTCGTTCAAAGTAATCTTATTTAAAGAAAATTGCAAAGATTAGCTTGTTTCTAACTGATTTCCTGGCTGTAGCTGAAGATTCCAAGATTGAACAAGATAAGCCATTGTAGAAAAATGCTTAAATGTTATCTTTATGCTGGCTGTTTCCTGCGTGCTTTATCTACTGGTTAAGCTCTCAGCTAGTAACAAAAGTAAGATTGATCTCTGCTGGCTTGTGCTGAGTCCCCACTGACTGCTTGATCGACCTGAGCCAGCCCATTGCATGCTGGAGTAAGAGCTCTTTACCTGATCTGCTGGGAACTCCTGCCCAACTAGTGATACCATTGTTGGGCTCAGTGTCTTAGCAGAGACCAAAGTGGATATATCCACCAAGAGGTCAAGTGACTGAGCTGTACTGCTGCTGTCTTTTAAGCAGCTGTTTGCAGTCTTGACTTACGTTCCCTCAGGTGATCACAGGAAGGCATACTCTCCAATGTCTGTTTCATTCTTTCCAAGTGAAGTTTAAGGTTGGGTTTCACTTGAAGCTGTTGTGTTTAGGCCAAGGTGGTGACTGAAGCAAGGTACGTGCAGGAGGATGTATGTGAAGTAGGGAGGAGGTTTGGAAGAGTTAGGTAAGTGCTGAACTACTGAGCCTGAAATCTGTATCTTGCTGCATATAGAGGAAAACTGGAGAGCAGGAGAAAGGGAACAGTGTTGGAGAAACACTATTTTAAGAGCATGCGCTAAAAAGGAGAGAGAGATAAGAGGATGGGAACCACACGAAGTATTTAGAAATCTGCCATAACTGGTCTGTTTTCTGTATAAAATCCAAAGGAAAGTATTTTGAGTTTATGCAATATCCTCGCTGTTGTTGAGGAGAGTACATAATTGCATTTAAACTACTGTTATTTCTGAGCAAGGTGGCAGTTTTAAATCAATATTGGTGTATATTCTTGATGAGCAGGATTAATTTAGATTTTATTGAGGAGAAAGGTAAAATTATGAACGAAGAAGCACAGCAGCCTAAAGTATCAGTAAGGTAGCTAGTAGGAGATAAGTGTGGCTGTCCTGATGTAGTTGCTTGCCAAATGAATGAAATCGCTGTTCATAAGCCACATTTGCATGTGTTCCATTCTTAATTTGTAGCAAGTGTATTTGTACTGAGGGTGAGAATTTCCTGGTTTGGTCCCAAAGAGAAGAAGAATGTAGATGGCAAACTTAAGATAGGAAGGCTGACCTAGGTAACGATGTACATACACCCCAAGGGGAAGCCGGTCAATTGAATTAGTGATTAGTATTCATGTAATTGTAAAATGCACGTGGGTTTTCTGTAATGCAGGTTCTCTTTTTTTTTTCTTCTCCTTTCTTTTCAGGACTTGATTTTTATGGATACGTTAAACTAATAAACTTTGTTAGATTAAAGGTAGGTGTGCCATGTGTTACTTCCATAATCTGTGTCTGGAGAATGGGAAATCAAGATGCTGTGCTTTCAACTTGCCTTTTTTTTTTAATAACTGGATGAAATTTTGTGTTTATATTTCTAGAAATAAGAAATTACAGGAATTAAAATAGCTATTGATTGGTTTATTTAGATGTGAAGTTATTTGCATTTTAAATATATTTAATTAACGCGAGTTTTGTTGTTTCCAGAAGCGGATGTTCAGACTTGCAAAAAGCCCACGCTGTGTAGTATCATGTTGTTTTGTTAATTTGTCTTGGCCTTTGACTCTGCTGTCTCGCTCCAGTAAGGGGTTCCCTTCTCGATAACTGAAGTTTCTCAGTCCTCGCATGGGTGTTGGTGTAAAAGAGTCTTTCCTGGGAATGTGAGCTGGCCAGACCCCTACTGCACTGTTAGTGAGGACAACACCTGATCCCTTAGGCCACAGAACCTAAAATTAATCTCTGCTAAAATGATACCAGAATCGGGAAAGCTGGAAGGGCTGGGAGCCTACAGTTTTAAGTTAGGCCTGGGTATATTTTGTGTATTCTGTGACTTTAAAGTACGTTCTTTGGTTGTTCCATAAAAGTTTAGGTTTAGACTTAATACCATCTTATGTAATTAAGCATTTTTTACTTAAATGTCCAACTCGTAAATCCTCAAATAGTTATTTAAGTTGTAACTAGGTATGCAGAGCAAATGCAGAAATGGAAAAACTGAAGTCCAGAATCTGACCTTTCCTTTCCTGACAAAGCATTAACTGGCTGGATGCAAACAGAAGAGAACGTAGCCTTTCTGAAATACGTCCCTATAGTGCTGTTTGTGTAAAAACACTTGGCACAATTAGTATCTTGCCTTTGTTGATTAGCCCTGTTGTAAGCTATGGGCCTGATACAGTCAAACACCTGAGTAAATTTGGTTCCTGATAGCAGTGTAATCCTACAAGTATCCTTCGATGTCTTATCAATCTGCTCTCCTTTACTGCTTGTACTGAATTCCTTGGTCCTTTGGGACCCAGACTAGCTTATAGGTGTAGTTTTATGTTATTCTCTGGTCACCATGGTTGTAGTGTCAGTATGCTGAGGTGAGTACCTGTTGTCAGAGCCAGAAGTTCATGTCTTCATTGTTCTCGCTAGTCGTGCTTTAAAGTAGTATCTTTCTCAGCCTTTGCTACAAAGCCATTTTAATAATACCCTATTTACTTTAACGGGTGGAAGAACAGACCTTTGCCTTATTTTCTTGAATGAAATTGAAGGGCTGGTGTTTTCAAAGAAACTTAGCTTACATGCTCTTCTCCTTCTGTCTAGAAACCAACAGCAGCATATTTGAGTTCACTCAGCAGCCCACTGCCTTGGGAAGGAGAGGAATATTTGAAACCAGAGCTAGAGGATGATCTCCTACTTCAGTTTGGTAAATAAATACGTTTCAGTATGACTGTACTGCGTTGTGGGGTAAATGTGGATTTTGGCAGAGTTCCTGTCATACAAAGCATCATCACTATTATTCAGTTGACTTAGGTACATGAGAAAGTTCATGTAATAGCTGAAGTCATGACATAAAGTCATGCTCTGAAATTTTTACCACATGTTATATGTTGGTTTTTAATGGCTGAGATTTCCATAGCCCTGTTTTATTATCTGTGTTTGCTTATTGTAGGTAGGATGTTCATAGTGGAGATGCTGTATGTAGTGATTAAGCAGGTCAGAGGCACTCCACCGAAGCTTTGTTGGAAGATTATGAAGCTTTTAAAGCTTCTAAATGTAGGTATTTAAAATCAGATGCATTTATTCAAAAATGTACGAGTAAGTAAGGAGCAAGTAATTTGCTGCTTTAGAAATATCTTAATCTTTTATACAGGTTGTATTTTGGACCAACTTAGTGTAAGAGACTACAGTTGCATAGAAGAGTTCTGCTTCTTTAGTGGTTCTAGCTAGTTCTGAATTCTTGAGAGAATTCAGTTTGACTTCTGAACTTAGTTTTGCTGCCCATGATCCTCCCACTCTCTTCCTATTTTGCACGTGATTGTACATCTTTCTTTCACTTAAACCATAAGGTACTTAGAGCTTGTGGATCTTTTCTACTCCATACAGTCTAGAATGCAGTTCTGCCCTTTTCTAAGTGAGCCCTGCTGCATGATAGTAGAGGTAATGCTTGGTAGAGGACATTGGTTGGTTACTTCAGGGATTTCATGCTTCACTGGATCAGCTCCTGCCTAATGTGTGCTCTTTGCCTAAGCTATAGGCTTTTGAGGTGCCGTTGGAGTTGCTAAAGGGTTACAGGGGTGATCTGAACCTCTAAAATCTTATTTTAAATATCTGTGCTTTGTTTTGGTCCCATTGGCCAAATAGTCTTCCATGATTAAAAGGAGTAGATATATGTTTTTTTTTTAATGAAGTCTTTTGCCCAGTAAGCTGGCAGTAACTTCTTACTATATTCAAAACCACAGTAGCACCATTTTTTTTATCTGCTGACATCTGTTGAAATCGCCAGCTGAATTTAGCAAGAGGTGAATGGGACCTGGTGCTGAGTCTGAGTTTTGGTAGTTAAAAAGCAATATTTCATCTAGATTCATTCTGCTTATGCTCTTTTGAGTTTTGTGTCTTCATAAGTTTTATGAAAGCCCAAGGAATTGGTTTGAAAATTAAGAGTTACTGTCTAATTATTAAGAAATTTAAAATTTATATACCTTCTTACCTTTTACCATTGCCAGCTCTTTTGGCCTCAGAGTAACATAACTGGAAAAATAGAGGACAGGACTGTAATTAACTTAATTACAGTCTAAACCTAATGTCTTTTTTATCAATAATCCAACAGTGGTATTTAAAGAAGCCTGAATTCTGGATTTATTTGCTTTGTTAACTTAGAGCTTGCTTCTAGTATAGTTGCTTTTACTGAGTAGTATTGTGTTCTGCGGTTAGTCCTATCAAATTCAGTGATGCTTCTTGTAAAACAGACTACTTTTACAAATCATCCAAAGACAGAAATAGCAACACAGAAAACATACATTGATGAGCTGCTGTGAAGCAACACGTGACTGGTAGGTGTTTTTTTTTTCCTCCCCATTTCATCAGATATAGATGATCTTTGTGAACCTGCAAATGTTGTGCCTTCTAATGGTTTAAATGATACCATGATGCTCCTTGAACAATTAAAACATGCAGAACACAGAGCAAGACTCGCAGAAGCAGCCTTGGCTAGAGCACAAGATGATCTTCAAAAAATGAAGTAAGTGTTTGAACTGAAGTTTTGGGGTTTTTTATTTGATGTGTTTTAGGTGAAATGAGATGTTCATGTTTAAAGAGTGATAGAAATTCAAAGAAGTGGTAGAATGTAACTACAGAATAAAACTCATGATTTGTGTTGGGACTGTAGGTTTGACTTTTATCTCACGGGTGATTACTGATCATCTACAAGACATTTACTAAAAACTGCACAAAACCTGCACAAATTGAAAGAGCAAAGTATGCTTAGGAAAGCCAAATAAGCACATGGCCCAGAAACATGTATTTTGCTTCAAACCAGTCTTTGTTTTTCAGGTGCTTATCCGTTAGTCCTTTAGATATGAATTTAAACATTGAAGATGTACACGATAGAGAAGAGGGAGGTATTGACAAATTAAATACGGGACTCTCAACATTTTCAGAGATGGATCCAAACAATGATTGTCAGTAGTAGAATCCACTTACAGTTTGGAGAGACCCTCAGTGAAATTAAAAAGCCAACTTTCCGGCTACTTTTATTTTCAGTCTCAGGTGTGGGTTCTGTTAGTAAGAATATTCCGTGCATCACAATCAGCAATCAGGACATCCC
>VYZW01010251.1:6576-21942 GCA_013401315.1 Balaeniceps rex
TGCTCAGTTTTTCTATGTCAATTCAACTTGTCACAGCGGCAGATAAATCCACATACATGACAATTTACATTCTACTTAAGTTAGTGAAAAGTCAGTGGTTAGCAGCAATTTATGTAGCACATGCTTTTACGGTCCTCTTATTGCTGAAAGACTGCCAGAGAAACCCAATAAAGGGGGTCTGCTTTCACCCTACAGGATCTGCAGGTTTATATTAGGTTAAAAGGAAGAGGAACATGTGAATGCACACTTCATTGCAAGAGAATTGTGAATGCACACTTCATTGCAAGATGAAGCCAGAGTAAGAACAAAGAAAAACTAACAGGAATTAAAAATGAGAGCTGAAATTGTCAATATAAAAATGCTAACAATATCCACAGGATACTAAACTACTATAATAAACTCATGCTGTAAGAGTATGTGGTAAACAGTGGGCTATTATTTCCTTTTTTTGTCAGAGAAAGAGTGGAGGAAGCTGGAAGGAAATCATCATAATCTAATATAGATGACATCTCTGGTAATTGTTTTTAAAAATTAAAGTGTCACTTATTCAAAACTAACATAATAAGAGTCTTACTTAAATTGTCACAGTAGTTCTCATGGGGGGAAAAAAATATTTGTCTTGGTTTACAGCCGTAGGCTTTCTGTAAATATTCCACGGTAACTGCATTTTAAGAGGTTGAGTGGTTTTATATCTAGTATTCTCAAACCTATCAAATATTAAATCCCACAATGCTTTTTAAAATGTAAGCCTCTATTACACCTGTTTGTATGTGTGATAGCTACACTCACTTGAAGCACAAATTGATGTTAGCACGTCCAGATAATGCATTCATACTTTTTCAAAGAGTGGGAAACAACTTGGGATTTACAAAAAGGCCAGTCATGTTTCAACTATTAAAAACTTCCTTATCTCTTCTAAGGAATGTAATTTTACATTACACACTTGTAAACAGAGAAATCCAGGCAGAAAGAACTTTCATATGAAATAATTCCCATAATTCAGAGCAAACAGCCCAAGTGTGCGACACTAATACAGATCTGTTTGTTTCCTGGAAGGAAGAACACTGTGTAAACTGTGTGTGTACACACATATATATTTTCTAAATGAAAACTGACTCATGATAGCTAATTGTTGTAACGAACTCCAGAAAATAGGGAATGAATCTAATACTCTATCGTGCCTCCCCCCAGGCATTCTCTAGGTACAAAAATGTTCCTCAAAACTCATCTTTAATGTTGAAATGTGGCTGATCTTCAGGTTTAAAGTCTAGATTGGGGCTGCCATCCTCATTCAGAATTCGTCGAGAAGTATAGCCAACAATTGGATATTTGGCCTTATAAACATTAGTGAAGATATCATCCAGGGACTTCAGTTCCTCTTCTGTGAGTCCTGTCTAAATGAAATATGGAAACTAAAGTCCTGTCTCAAAGAAATAAAAATACAGATATCTACATATATTTTTCTTTTTTATTGATTACTATATACCTTAGGGTCAGCTTTTGGGTTTACTTTGCAGAGCATGATTAACAAAATTGATAGTATAACCTGTAATTTTATTATTTTCATTCAAATTGACAAAACTTTAATATATTCAGGTCGAACAAACCATTAATCTCCCTTCATTTTCCCTGCATAAGTAAATCACACCTCAAACAAGCAACAACCCACTGCCAGAGTTAGCATCCACCCCCATGCCAGTGACACAGGATACACTAAATCAATTGACAAAGTGATTTACTCTCTTTGGAAGCATCTTTTCAAAGAGCAGGTAATTTCCCCTTTACATGCTTACATAAGTTGTATTGATCCCACAGATTAAAAACTTTCCTCTTTAAGGCAGCTAGCGCTGCACCTTTCATGAGCAGTAAATACATATCCATTTTATATCTTTAAAGAATATTAATGCATTTTGGTTTTAAAGATGTGAATCAACTTAAATAAATTAATACAAATAATTTATCATTCACCATCTTGCAAAGAATAAAACTTTGCAAAACGGAATTAAACTAATAGTCCATTTTCTTACTATGTCATGTGTAAGATCTGCTGGATCCAGAGACATCTTTGCCACTCCTCTTGTTGAGTCTTTTCCAACCAAAGCGTTGTATGGGGCTCCTTTTCCATAAAATTCTGTCAGATTAGAACAAAACAAAACAAAACAAAACCGCAAAACAGTGATGATCTGACAATGTACAGGGTATGTTCAGCCTCTACTTTTCACCAGCCTGTTCAGTTCACTTGTCAGTGAACTGAAAGCAACAACTCAAGTCTAAGGCTCTTCTTTCCAAAACTGACTTTTGATTTGCTACTTTTTGATAATATATCCCAATCCTTAATAAAAAAAAAAAACAAAACAAAACAGAGGGTGTGGTTATACAATACAACTGTTGCACTCTACACTGTGGTCTTAAAATTTACCTATTATTTAGGGAGCTGTGCTTTACGTTCTCATGAGAGGTTTGTAGACTCCAGAATTTGCAGTGGCAAGTGTTCTTTAGCTTAGGATTTGAAGATCAGCCAACGTGTATGTCCAAACAAGCTGCGTTAAGAAGCTTGGTACAAACAAAGCAACAAGCCATTAGTTTGCTTATGATGACATCAAGGCAAGTGTCCAGGACCCCCGTGGTCCCTTCAAACATTTTACAGCAAATCTGGATTGAGTAGCAGGAGTTCAAATTAAAACATCTGTAGTTCTTAGGGAAGGCATAAACAGCAAATACAGCAATAAATGGTTTAGGTGTAAATGATGAGACAAGAAGCCTCATGAAATAAGAAACTTCTAAAGGAAAAACAAAAAACTACTTAGCTCCCCACCCTTCTTCAAAATGACAGTCAACTCTTCCAAGAGTTTTGACCAGGCCACTGGACAGCATGGGTAGGCAAACACCAGCACAAAAGGAAAAGATGAAGCTGCAGCAATGCTGATACTGTGTAGTGCAATACGGGTACATCCAAGTTAGCTTTGATCTGGTCAGTTCCTGTACCCAGCACAATGAAATGCTGTAGCACTGGCTTCTGCATGGCCTGACCCATGTCTGGCAAGGGCTTGGGGGTCTGGACAGGTGTCTTCAGCGTTTCTGTGGCCGGCGCCCAAGCTAACTGGACTGCGCTGGCTTGTCTGTCTACATGTACTGTAATCACAAACCAGTGTAAGTTCTAGACAAAACCTTAGTGGGGGAGGTGTCTGAGGAGGAAAATTGAGTTTTTTAAAAAAAGGAAGACGTATATTCTTTTTGTTGCAATTGAACTGCAGGCTTCTAATATATTGGGAATAGTTAAAAACAAATGACTGAATAATAGCATGAAAACAAAGCAGACAGCAGAGGAGAAGCAAACTCACCTTTTCCAGAAGTGACATCAAATACCACTCCCTTCACCGCCAGGTAAATGGGCTGTCCTTCCTGGAAAGAAAGCCATCAATGTATCTTCAACACTTAAGCGGAGGCAAAAGGCAATTAGTTTTAGCTATGAAATCCATAAGCACTCAGGACACAAAGAAGATAATTAAATTCTCTGTTGTATGTTTTCTCGTTTGTGTGTGTGTACAAGCATACACATTATCTCTCTTGAAATTTCTTGCTTGTGCTTTAAACTGTCCCTGAGATTTTTTTTTTTTTTTTGAGGATTTAAGCATATGGAATGAGAGAGTCTTTTTAATCGAAACATCACAATCATGGAAGACCTGTCCCTCTTGCAAGTCACCTCTTGTCTGCACAAAGATGACCAACTGCATCTTTCTATTCCTAATGCAGATGGATATTGCCCAAGATAAAAGGGTGTATGGCCAACAGCATTCTTTATTCGATTAAGAGAACAGATAAATATATAAACACACACAAATCTGATCTGCTGACATCTGTTTTACTTAATAAGCCAGTGCTTCTGCTTTGTCTTTTATGCACAAGATGTATTTTTAGTCAGATGCTGGTTAGTTTCTTGAAAGTATCCAGAGAAGACCCTGAAAAGGTCAGTTTTTCAAAAAAGACAGATGTGTATCAATATAGGACTTTATAATTTTGAATGGGAAGTTCTGCTGAGATCTCTGCGTCGCAGAAAGCTAACAACTCTTAAGTTGAAATTGCTTTGTAATTTCTATAATCTTGTAAGAAAAAAAGGGTCTAAATACATGGTTTAATGAATTACTGAGAGAAAGTTACTTTGGCTCCAACTTATGGTAATCTGAAATTCACTGGCGTAAGTACCTTGTCAAGCAGGCAACGAATAAAATAGGAATGTGCCATCTAATTGTCTGTACGCAACTTCAGCGGACCAAAATCAGCAGCTGCCAGCAGGACAAATGAATAGCAGGCTAGCAACACATGACTGCCAACAAACTTCTCACGAATGCCTAAAAAGCAAGTTACCCCGTAATTACTGGGAGGGGCGGGGAACAGCACAGCAGCAGAGCACGAGAAAACCAGGTTTTAAGGTGGTTTCAGGGCACCGAGCAGCAGGGAAGGTGGCAACGCTGGGGGCTCTGCGGTGCGACGCCAGGACGCTCCACCGGCCCTGGCCCCGTCCCCGCGCCTACACCAGCCCCGGCCCACCCTGGCCCCGCGGCTTTAAAGAACCGGCCGGGGAGGCTCGGGGGCCGGAGGCTCCGCCGCGGCTCTGCCTCCCGCCCGCCCCTACCTGCTGCCCGTCGTATCTGGCCAGCTCGGGCTCGGTGAAGAGCCGCACGGGGGCCTCGGCCGGCGGCCTGAAGCGCAGCTCCCGCTCGGCCGCGGCCGGCAGGGCACCCAGCAGGGCGGCCAGTAGCACCCGCGCCGCGCCGCCCGCCATGCCGCGGAGGACGGAGGCAGCCCGGGCCCGGCCCCGCCTCCAGCCCTCGCCACCGCTGGCGGCAGCCCCGGGCCCCTCTCGTCCCCCCCGCCCCACCCCGGGCCGGCGGGCGGGAGCGGGTTCCTGCTCCGGTGCCTTGGTGGTTTGGTTAACGTGGGAAGCGTTTTAAGCCAAGGCGCATATGCACTGAAATTAAATAACTACTTGTGAAGTACCCGGCGCTGCTCCAAGGAAGAGTCATTAGAGCAGCTCACGGCTGCAGCTGGGCCAGCGCTCTTCCGTGCGGATCCGCAGCCAGCACCGTAACAGACGTCGGCTAATAAAAGACTCCTCAATTTCCACCCTTTTTCCCCTCTGAAGTTTCTCTGCTCCGTGTTTTAAATGTTTATGCACAAAATCGGCACACGTAGGGCAGGCTTCGTCTTTATGACTTAAATAATAAACTGACATTTTTAGCCTAAGGAAGGAGAGAATAAATAGGAAATTTTCAGATGACGCATTTTCCCCATGCTGTAAACAGAACACAGGGAAACATTCTGGGCCAGCAGAAGAATAAGCAGTTTGATGTTTGTAATTCTATCTAGAATTAAGAAAACTAAACACTTTTTACAATTTGGATACGTGTGTCACATCCCTCACTGTACTGCTGGCAAGTGAGGACTTGAAGGATTTAAAGCCTGGATGTTTGACGCTGCAGCACCCAGTCTTCCTGACTACCATGCTGTAATTCAAATCCCCGTTTGGAGTCTCCGCTCCTCGTACAGCATGTGGTGAAAGCTGAATAGTTTGGAGAAGGATCTGGATGGTAAACAGGAGATAGAAATGGGTTTGATCTTTGTTTCATGGATCGTTTATAAACTCTTCTTGTATAAAAACCATACATCCACCTCGGAGGACACCTGTTCCATGTTGCCTGAGGTAACACCCTTTTCCGCAGGCTGTCCAAAGACAGTTGTGTACATTGGTGTAAGCAGAGCTGAAGCAGCTAATCCAAAGCAACATCTACCTGAGAGGAGGTTGTGGTGAGGTGGGTGTTGTCTCTTCTCCCAAGTAACAAGCGATAGGACAAGAGGAAACGGCCTCAGGTTGCGTCAGGGGAGGTTTAGATTGGATATTAGGAAAAATTTATTTACTGAAAGATTGGTCAAGCATTGGAACAGGCTGCCCAGAGAGGTGGTGGAGTCACTGTCCCTGGAGGTGTTCAAAAAATGTGTAGATGTGGCACTTCGGGACATGGTTTAGTAGGCATGGTGGTGTTGGGTTGATGGTTGGACTAGATGATCTTAGAAGTCTTTTCCAACCTTAATGATTCTATGATCTCCACAGTTCTCTTCTGTGTGACAAAAGCAGTGCAAGATGAGAAGGACAGGGGAGCGAGGGCATGTCACTGCAGTATGGGGATGACGACCAGTGAGCCACATCCCCGTGTGAGGAGCTGAGCCAAGCCTGCAGAGCCAGGACATGGGGAAAGTGAGTTGCTGTGGCCATTTGGGATCTGACTGCTTGCTGCAGGCTGTTACCTGGTGCAGCAAGCTGAGCATTGGTCCAGTTAGGGTGAAGGTTTACAAGGTTGTTACTGCAACTCTCCTTAAGCAGTGAAGTTTGCCTGAACTGCCTAAACAACAGCTGGGCTTCAGAACAGGCTTCCCACCCTGGCTGTCCATCACATCCATTTGCTGACTCCACACACCACGAGACAGGTATGAAATGTCAAGCAGAAAAGAGACCTTTAGTAAGGCTTTGGACAAAACAGCTCCTGAATGCTCCCATTATGTACAAGAAAGAGCTCTGGCATTTGCCTGGTTACTCTGCCTTGCAAATACCCTGCATGGCTTGCCGCAGAGACCCGTGCTGCTGGGAAATATGCAAAAGTCTAATTTGTCAGTTTGGTTCATGTCACATTATAGATTTACCTTTTATTCTGAAATACTTATTTATTAGTGTCTCCCCAGGGGCGGGCTGCAAGTGCTGAATACTAGCCAACGTCTGTCTGAAGTGTTATTGATTTGGGGGTGAGTTAGAGCCTGCCATTGAACCACAGACATCTGAAAAATTAATAACAAGAACTAAAATATTTTCTTTCTGAAAGGAGAAGCTGTATATTAGGATTGTTGTTGTCACAGGACTTCAAACCTTGGTTATTAACTGACTAGGTCTGGGTCTTAGGCATAGGGAAATGATCTACTGAGCAGGGACTCCACTACAGCATTGCATCTCAATGCAAGAAATGTTGTGCATGCTTTTTCTTGATGATTAAACATTAACTTCCATGCTGGGGAAGAAAAATAGCTGTGTAGGTATTTGTGGACGGATGGCTCATGAGTCAGCTCTTACGTGGTTTTGGCTTTTATCTTCCCAGAGCATCACTCCTCTGCCAGTGCAGCGTGCGTGGGCGGGTCTTCGTAGGAGCCCTGGAGAAGTTTTGTTTGGTTGCCAAGTGAGCCTGTTGTTTTGGTGTTCTGCTAGCAGCCTTGAGCAGCAAAAAAGAAAAATAATGAAAAAAAAAAAGTAATACAGTTTGCATCTTGGGGAGAGCTAGCAAAATTGTTTTAAATTGTTTTTCCAATCTAGCTCGTTCTTGTATGGGAGAGTTTGTGTTGTGAAGTGTGTGGTGTAGAAAAGACTCTCATCTCCCTGTCACTACAGGGCACGGTTCTGTGTTTTCAGCAGAGTGAAACGTTCCTATAAACCTCATAAAAAACCTGCTTAATGCGTGCGACGAGCAACCGCGCTGCATTTGGCGGCTTCATGCTGCCTAGAGCAATTGCTAAGCGAGCTCTGAAAGCTGAAACAAGACCCGACTCCTCGACGGCGTTACAAGCCTTGCAGCATCTGGTGCGCTTCAAAGCTCCCTCCCCTACAGCCTGGACGCGGCAAACGAGGGTGGTTATCGCCGGGGCGGCTGCCGGTGACCCCGGCACGCCGAGGGCCTCCTCACTGCCTGCCGCTGAGACGAGGTCCGAGCTCAGTAGCAGGAAGCTGCCCGCTGCCCGCCACCAACGGTCGCCCGGCGGCCGTTACAGCGGCTCGCTCCGGACTACGCCTCCCAGCAGCCTCCGCGCCGCAGCGCCGGGGCGGGAAGCAGCCGGCGCGGCGGGCGGGGGGTCCCGGCGCCTGCGTGGCCTTGCCCGGGCAGGGCGGCTCGGCCCNGCTAAGACCAGAGGTCTCCGCATCCTACCAGGAGGTACGACGGGGGCCGGGGCAGTGCTAGTGGGCGGCGGGCCCCAGCTCGTCAGGAGGGGCCGGGGCAGCCCCCCGGGCGGTGATGCCCGACCTGGGGCTTGCTGCTTGCCAAGCGGTTACTCTTCACGCTGTCACCGTGAGCTCAGTGCGGCTCCGGTCTCTGGCTCTGCGGCTCGGCAGGGCTGGCCGTGTCGCTGCCGGGGGCGGCGCGGAGAGCCCAGGGGGCGCGGAGAGCCCTGGCGACGCGGGTCGCCTGCCGCATGGAGCCCTCCGCGGCTTAACTCGCCCCTTCTGGCCCGTCTGCATCTGCTCAAGCGCGGCCGAGCCCGGTGGGTGCCGCCGTGAGGCTTCGTGCCTTCACCTGCCTGGTGCCGCCCCTAGCCCTCCTCTTCCCTGCCGGGTGACTGGGATGTCACCTTGCCTCTGCACTCGCCGGAAAGAAACGGGTGTGTTGGGTGTGCATAGTTTCATGTTTTAGCTTTAAAAGTCGTTAAAATAATCGGCAGCAGTAGTTCTAGTTGTATGAGCTGGGTACAGCTGGCCGGTGAGCTCTGTAGCTGGGGCTTTCGTAACAAGGAGATGGTCTGCCGGGCGTGAGAAGCGACTTTGGTACCGGAGCTCTTCCATAGGAAACTGAAGGCCGCATTATCATCCTGCCAAGAGCCCGAGGCAGCGCCTAGTTTGCATATCAATGTACAGGCTCCAGCACCCGGAATTCCTTGCTTGTTCCTATCTCTCGCAGCACTGGAGATACAAGCTGTTTGTGCCAAGTTCAGCAGCCATGGAGACTTGCGGCAGGTCACTTTTGTTTGCGTCTTGCAGGCGAAAGGAACGCAGATGTTTGCCTTCCTCTGCATGTGATGGGTAGCTTGGGACTCTGTTTTAATATGTTCTAATTTAGTTTAGTACTGCCTGTTTAGTCTCAGCTTCTGGTTTTTGTGCCAGGCTAGAAGGCATTGGAAGGTGATGAATCAGTGGACCAGCAAAAGGCCTGCATGGACAAGTTCTCGTTTCATTTAAGAGGGTTTTATCCCATGATTATCGGGATGAAATTAACTTGTGTAAGAGCTTGTATTTAGGGGAGGTGCTTGAGACAGTTAATGAAGTCACACTGATGCCTGAAATATGGACTGGACTATGCATGTTACCGCCTTGTGTGTCAGCCACCACTGACACTGCTCCGTATGTTTGGTATTGTCCCAAGCTCCGTGGCACGAGTCTAGATGGTGTGTAAGTGCAGCGGCTGCATTTCCATCCCATCTCCAGCACCTGGGGCAATCTGTGATGCTCCTGCCCCTAGCAGGGATGCTGAAATGTCTGGAATTGCCTTTTCTGAGCTTCTGTTTGTCAGGTGCCTTTCTGTGTGTAGGACTGAAAAGGAACTGCCGGGTCATGAGCAGGCTTCTGCAGTTGTTTCTCACTCAGCTGCACATGCAGAGCCGAGGAATGCTGAAGAGAGGTCTGTTTCATGCCCTTCCTGCTCTTGACATCCTATCCTATCTCTTCATCCTATTGCAAGCTTAACTGCCCTGCAAGTTTATGTTCATTCTGCATTAGCACCATGCTTCACCTCTATCAAAAATAAGATGTAGGAAGAGCTGGCCTGTGAGGATGAACACCGTTGGTGTATGCCAGGTTCACCGTTGCCAAGTTGCCTTGATTTGGGGATTCTGTCAAGTGTGGAGAAACTAGAATCAGCTGTCATGCAGTAATGTTGTGCTGGCTTCCCAGTCGTTAGAAAACTGTCACTTAGTACATCCATGAGTTGTTGGGTTTGTAGGGCTGTGCTGCTGTGCCTTGTAGAGACACTGTGCTGCATGCTGTATGCTCAGAATGTGGTGGCTGAGCTATGAACAGCGCTAGGCTCTTGGTGGCCTCAGAGGGTTTATGCAGCTTCACTTCTTGTCAAGTCAGGTGTTCAGGATTTGCAGTGAAATTAGTTGTTACTAGTGGGTCTTACACATCAGCTCAATGTACTCGCTGCACCTGAGGCAACGTTAGCACTCCTGCTTTTGACTAGCTGTCCTTCACTGGTTTGATGTGTGAAAAGCTTATGAAACTATGTCTGCCTTGTGAGCAGAGATAAGAAAACATAGTCACATATTGTTTGGTTTTTTGTTTTGTTTCTAAGGAATGCTGAACGGTTATGTTTTCTGAGTTTTTCTTCTCTTCTCCTACATGTCGAAGAGTCGCTGTAGGTCCTCTTGAGAGGAGAGAAATGTTGTGTATTGTGTTCTTGTTTAAACTTGTGTTGGGATCTCCGTGCTATCAGGAATAGAATTCACTTACCCTCTACATAATCTCAGTTGATGAGGTGCCTGTACCCAGGGCACCATGGCTGAACCAGGGAGGTGTAGGAGCCAGCGGAGAAACTGCAGTGACTTATGTTAAACTTTTTGGGTCAGCTCTGGTATAAGGAATTTGCATAAGTATGATTTGAACTGGCATCTTAGCTGATTTAGCTTAAACAGTACAAGAGGTTCACTGAATACTCTTCCTGTGTCAGAATAGCTTATTTTGGGTCAGGTAAACAAATAGAACTGGTGTGGTTCTACAAAAAGGAGCAGAGTCTTAATTTTCCCTTATTTTATGAAGATAATTGAAAATAAGTATCTTCGCTTGGTAAGTCTCCTGCAAATGAGCTGAGTTTAGTCTATTAGTTACCTGTTCACTCCATGCCTCTCACCATGGGAAACCATGCTTTATTGATGTGCAAAGGCATTTAAAAACAACTGGGTAACTGCTTTCAACTTGCTTTGTGTGGTGGAAATAAATACAGAATTACGTCAGGAATCGCGTGATGGAGACTTTACGTCAGACTTTGAAGATGTAAAATGAGTGGACTCTTTCCTAATAAGTGCAAATTATGATCTGTTAATGGTATAATAACGATCATTTCAATACTGAATTAAAGTTGGGTGAAAGAAAAGCATTTCCTTATGGATACATGTACGTTACTGTTGAGTAAGTTGGGGGTGTAAAATTTAATAGCATTCAGTATGGCTGCTGCGTTAACTGTGTACCCGTTTTCCTTGAAACAGGAAAAAAGCTAATCTCCCTTACCTAATTAGGTAGGTGACGCTGAGTGTTTAGCTTGGACAGTTATTGTGCGACACATGATATGCTGTAAGCTTATGCCTCGCTTTGCCTTGCTGTAATTTGTATGTCATTTCCTGCCATGAAAGAAATTTGGAAAACATACAGGAGACACTTTATATATATATATATAAAAAGTCTAGTGCTTCATGGTCTCTTGTGATGCCTATCTGATGTGACAAGCTTTGGCAGTTAGGGCCCAGAGCCCTGAATAGCAAAACAAGAAAACATCTGGTCTCTGTTGCTGTTTTAGAAACACTGGAAGACTAATTAGTTGCATAACCACTAACATATAATAATATGTACGGTGAGCTACAGAAACGTAGGGATGTTTGAGTGTTGTCTTGTAATGACCCACCTACCTATGTGGCTGAGTTACATTTGAGCTACTTGCCTAATACCTGTCAAAATGCAACTCGTTCTTTACGCACCTCTTTATTAAGAAGTGCTAATGCTCTGTTTGCTGGTATATGCTGTGGTTTGTTTATGCCTAAAAATATGTTCTTGAGTGACAGATCGAAGTTCCTGCTTATTTCAGAGGGCATTGCCCTAATTGGGGGTTTAAAGTGAGCTGAAGCTGCCAGGGAAACAATTACTTTGATCTTGAAAGAAAAGGTGATGTTATTGTTGAAGCAGCAGGGTAGAAGTAGGTTAAATTTAATGTGCCGTCTTTCTCTTTTTGTAGCATGCAAGTCACTTAATTTTTAGCTGTAGGTCTACGTAAATGTGGCTCTTGTCTTGTGAACAAGTGGAACAGATGTTGGGTGCTCTTGGACTGGGGGCACGTTTTTGTGTGTTTGGTTAGTTGGAGCCTCTTTTATTTGTACCATAGAAATTCCAGCAATTGCAAGTTGAGAGCATGTTTGGAAATTGAACCACTGTTTTAACTACACAGCTGAGTGAAGATGTGGAGCGAGTATCTGAAAACCCAACAGATGAGAGAGAAGGAGAGATGGACGTTCATGAAGATGCCAGCTCTGTTATTTTACCAGGTGAGAACTATTGACCCAGAAATTACCAATTTTAAGTGCCTGATAAGCTGCTTCTGTGTGTGGCTTTGGTTGGGGTTTTTCTAATTGCACTTCTGAAAGCAAACCAAACACTAAATTACTTATTTTGGCGAAAAAGTGCTGATGGAAAGCAAAGGAGTTTTTCCAAGGATTGAGATGAGAACATTTCTTTGTCATGAACTGTGCTCAATCAAAGAAGATTCAGCACATCTGGTTCTGAGATAGCTTAGTATGTCATCTTCCTTTACATTGTATCGTACCTGAGTTGCAGTGTCTGTACTGGCAGTGGATTGCAAGCAAAAGTCTGTGCCAGGTTTACATGAGCAAGGTGCAATATTGAACAGGTGTGCTTTTAAACAGATTTTAGTTATATTGTTTGGACCTGCTTTTGGAGGGTGCGGGGCAGTGTTACATGGGCTTATGCAGCTCAGATGTAGGCATTAAGGTAAGCCAACCTGAAATGAGTATCTCCTGAATGCTTTGCAGCTGTTCAAGACATACTTGTTTCAACAGTGCAATGTTATGCATATTAATGTCCTAATTTCCTTGGCTGCCATCTCCTGGCAATGAACTTGGGAACATGTGTGTGACCATGGACTTTTGTAAGAGGTTATGCGTTCAATAGGATTTACTAAAAGTCTAGTGTTTGCTGTGGTAAGGAACAAACACCAAATCGTGCTTTTATAGTTGAAGGGCAGTGTGTGGCATGGCCCGAGAGGGCCTGACTCATTAGGTTGCACCACACAGAAAAGTCAGCATAAAATACGCCGACTTATCTCCTTTCATATGTTGGGTTTTAATGCTCCTTTTGCGTGGTCAGCTATATATGAACTTTTTCATTACAAGTATTGCCAAAAGAAATGGCGAACGCAAGGAGTATGGGGAAGGCAGTGTCTGTGTACAAGTGAGACAAGTGTGAAGATCTTCAGAGAATAAGCTTTGAAGGCAAGGAGACTGAGAGAATTGGGTTGGTCTTTTTCTAGCTGTAATTGGAAGAATCCTTTTGTGAAACTTATGTAGTATGCACAAGGAGTTATGAACTAGAGTCCAAAAATGAGAGGGTAACAAATATCTAGTGACTTGTACCATGGTGGAGATGCAATGCAGATAGCTGTGTAAGAGCATTAGAACATTAAATCTCTCTGCTGATGCGTATGCTGAATACGTAAGGATCAGTTCAGACTGGGAAGGGGGAAGGGAGTTGTTTTTTCCAGGAGGAAAGATTGACCACCAACAGACTTTTTTTCTTATCAACTTTGAACTTTGTTTCCGAGTTGTCCTTCTTGAAAATAAACCTTGTTTCCTGCCTGCCGTGTCCTTAAGCAGAGGTCCAAATTCAACATGTGAAAAAGAGGCACAATCTTTGGATGAGTATGCCTCATGCTTGAGAAGGAAGCATCTGTCTAAGTGATCATCAAAACCAGCAATAGTTGTGTGTTTTGTTTTGTTGTTGTTTTTTTTTTTGTAAATCAAACTGAGTTTGAGGCTTGCTTTCCTCTCAAGTGATAGATCTTTGAATGAACACTACATAAATTCAACCCAAATATCTGTATTTTGAAGTCCTAATCTATATTCTGTTTGGTTCCAGATAGTGAACTGGGTACCACTGCCCCTTCTTTGCGTTTCAGCAAGACCTGCCTAAAGAATGTTTTTTCAGTAATTCTCCTGTTTATTTATCTGCTGCTCATGGCTGTAGCAGTGTTCCTTGTCTACCAAACCATTAGTGACTTCAGGGAGAAGCTCAAGCACCCAGTGATGTCTGTCTCTTACAAGGAAGTGTCCTTGTACGATGCACCTGGTAAGACTGGTAACAAACAGAATGGGTTAAGTTGTTGCTCACATTTATCTTGTGTGGTTTTACATTTTTGGTGTTGATTCTCCAGGGCCCAGAGTGCATATAACGCTTTGACCCAGGTCTTTCACTTCCTCTTTTCTAACCTATGTTGTGTTAACTTTGCATGGAAATTTTAATATTGTAGGGCAGATTTTGGTGACATTTTGGGGGTTTTCATGCCAATAACATGAATGACGGTAGCTGTGGAGCGTCATGCAACATTTAGTAGATATGAGGTGTTTTCAGACTCTAGAATGAGCCCTCTTATAGGGAAAGAAGATAATTCCTTTTGGAAATAGTCCCAAAACTGTATCGTTTAAACAGGGTAGCACATAGGATGTGTGTCAGGACCTCAGTGCTGCACTGGACAGTGAGATGCTGTTGACAGTAAAGAAGGTGAATTTCTCAAACCATCCACAAAATAACCACAGTGCCACTTTTTGCTTCTGTTCTGCATTGTTTACAACTTGGTATTACATCGGTAGGCAATGAAAATGTGATGTGACTGCAGGGAACAATGTTGGCATAAAAATGTAGTGTGGCATCAGAAAACTGTGTTGCAGTTTGCAGGAGGGATTATGCCACAGAAGCATTTTTGAATATTAAGTTCTGTTGTTGTTATTTTTTTTAAATTATCCAGTAACCATTCATAAATAGAGCTGTGGTAGCAAATGCAACTCAAACAGTCATAGGTCAGTTTCCAATTTAAAAATAACACTTTTTGTTTGAAGTGTTACCACATTTTACAAATAACCACTCCAGCAATTGTGGCTGAAGGGTGAGTGTTTCAAGTTGTTGCCATATTCCTGTAGTTGTTTTTCTGTATGGTCAGTTAGGCTCAACTCTGTAAGTAGGTCCTTGCGTTTGGACTGTATGGATCTGACTGTAAGAGCAGGCTTCCCACACCCCCCTCTTTTTTTTTTTCCGTGTGAGCTTTTCATACAGCAACAGGAAGAAAATGTCATTTAAAGAAGCAGAGCAACTTACATATAAATCCAGAAGTATTGGCGGGGATCCCTGCCAGATCAGAGAACCTAAATTAATGTAGCCCCTTACTTCATTGCTTTATTAAAGNCTGTCATGTATAGTACCTACATTATTTCCAATTAAAATTTGACGTGTTAAATGATAATATCTGAAAACATGTACATGCTGAAGCACTACATGTCCCATTTGACTTCAGTAGTCTCCTAACTTACTTTACACATTCATTTAATTTTGGGCCAGAGGGACTGATGTATTAGCTTCTGATTAGGGAAACTCAGTAGCTTCTGTGAACCTTGAATCGTCATAACAACACGAACCCTGATTTTTTTCAACACATCATGGGAGTTCTGTCCTGATGCAGCTGGCACTGTTGTCCTGCTCCAGAAAAATGCTGATGCACATGGTTTAATTTGGTTGTTTTGCTGGCTCTTCAGGATAGCTCAGTCTCATGTGGCACTAAATCCCAGAATGAA
>VYZW01010251.1:22886-40546 GCA_013401315.1 Balaeniceps rex
CATATACCAATTTAAAAATAACACTTTTTGTTTGAAGTGTTACCACATTTTACAAATAACCACTCCAGCAATTGTGGCTGAAGGGTGAGTGTTTCAAGTTGTTGCCATATTCCTGTAGTTGTTTTTCTGTATGGTCAGTTAGGCTCAACTCTGTAAGTAGGTCCTTGCGTTTGGACTGTATGGATCTGACTGTAAGAGCAGGCTTCCCACACCCCCCTCTTTTTTTTTTTCCGTGTGAGCTTTTCATACAGCAACAGGAAGAAAATGTCATTTAAAGAAGCAGAGCAACTTACATATAAATCCAGAAGTATTGGCGGGGATCCCTGCCAGATCAGAGAACCTAAATTAATGTAGCCCCTTACTTCATTGCTTTATTAAAGTGATGAGATGGCAAGTTGCAAGCATGGAGCACTGAAGAAAGGGATAAAGCATTTTTAGACTGGTATATGCTGACTGCTTTGACGTCTCGCATTTTGGTGGACAGGTCATCTCAGTTGTGTGAGTTAATTCTATCTAATAACTCAAATCATACTTTTTTGGTAGTTGGTCTAGATTATCTTCAAGCAAGCTTGTTTCCAATACTAAATGTGGCATATGTGGCATAACAGGATTTTGGGGTTTGGGCCTTTTATTTTGCTAGACTTCTACAGCTGAGGTGANTCCTGCTCCAGAAAAATGCTGATGCACATGGTTTAATTTGGTTGTTTTGCTGGATCTTCAGGATAGCTCAGTATCATGTGGGACTAAATCCCAGAATGAAAATCTATGTACTTGGGAAAGAAATCAGCTCTCTTCAATGTTTTTTCTCCCCAAACAGGTATTGCCNTGCCTACCTAGTGATATTAAGTAATAAGGGATGGTAACAGTTAGTACTTCTTTGATGGCTTTGATTTTTATTGTGACATTGTATTCAGTGAACACAAGATGCTAGATGTTCTGAAGAGTATCTTTTCACTTTTATTAGATCAGCTAGTGATCTTTGATCTGTCATGTATAGTACCTACATTATTTCCAATTAAAATTTAACGTGTTAAATGATAATATCTGAAAACATGTACATGCTGAAGCACTACATGTCCCATTTGACTTCAGTAGTCTCCTAACTTACTTTACACATTCATTTAATTTTGGGCCAGAGGGACTGATGTATTAGCTTCTGATTAGGGAAACTCAGTAGCTTCTGTGAACCTTGAATCGTCATAACAACACGAACCCTGATTTTTTTCAACACATCATGGGAGTTCTGTCCTGATGCAGCTGGCACTGTTGTCCTGCTCCAGAAAAATGCTGATGCACATGGTTTAATTTGGTTGTTTTGCTGGCTCTTCAGGATAGCTCAGTCTCATGTGGCACTAAATCCCAGAATGAAAATCTATGTACTTGGGAAAGAAATCAGCTCTCTTCAATGTTTTTTCTCCCCAAACAGGTATTGCCTTTTACCCAGGCAAGGCTCGGCTGCTTAGCTGCAAGCATCATTACTATGATCACATTCCACCTCTGATAAATCCAGGTCAGCCAGGAGACATTGAATGCATCACTCAGAGAATCAACTACACAGATCCTTTTACTAATCAAACTATGGTAATAATAATATAATAGAACAAAGCTTATTCAGTGGGGGTTTTCTGCTCGTAAAGGTATTTGAAAGTAAAAATATTTACTTTGTGCTGCAAAAAATGCTTGCTTCTAGTTTTTTTTTCAAGCCATCTGCCCTTTTGTTTTCAGAAATGTAAAAGACCCCATTCAGTATGTATACGTGTTACGGATGATCAGCTGTCATGTAGGTATGTGCAGCATGAAAACCTGAATGGGCTAAAATAAGTAATTTTTCACAATGAAACTCTCGCTTCGTTCCTCTCCCAAATGAACTTGCAAGCTTGCTCCTTGATATAGTAAATCCAGCTTTGACTGAAAGCAGTAGCAGTTATTTCATTAAAGCAGGATAGCTTATCTCTTTTTGTATGTTTGCTGGGAATTACATACTATTTTTGTCACACTTGGAAAAATCTGAACTGGGCGCCAAGCGTTTCATTACACTGAAATGCTGTGAGCTGATAAGATGGGTACATTCAGTGATAGTCTGTCTTAAATTGCTCTTAAAAATGCAGGGAATCTAGCTTCTGTATAAATAAATGTTCAAAAAATGAAGTATTAAATATGGTTGGTTGTCTCCAAAGTGATCGCTGAGATTGTTTTTAAGGAAACTAAATGTGAACAATCAATCAATCTAGGTACCTGTTTGGTCAACTTTTTTCCTCTTCATGTTTTGCCTTTTCTCTAGTCACCATTTCTTTCTGGGAAGCAGCTCCTTAGTGTATTTGAAAGTTATATTCTAGGTGCAAGTCTAATTTAAGTTCTGCCACTAGTACGCTCTTTTTGCATGTTTTAACAAACTAAGAACCTGCATTTTATGCTGCGTGGTAGATTCATTTTGAAGCTTGCTGATCCAATAGGCTGTAGTCCTGCAGTGGAATGGAGGGGCACTGAGGCAGAGACCTCTGAACCACGTAGAGCCCTGTTCAAATTGGCTCAGTCCTTTTGCAAGCAGCAGCTTGCTGTTCAGTATAATGCCTGCACTACTTTAAGTTGTATTCTGCCTGCTAGCATTTTTGGTTGGTGTTTTTTTGGGGTTTTTTTTTGGCACCTTATTTGAGGTGCTGGGGGCTGTGAAACTGTTCCTCTTTCTCAGGGAGAAGCCCGGTGTTCTCCACATCAGACTCCACGTTAACTTGTTTCATGTAAAGAGCTGAAAGTTCCTGGACTTTAATGCTCAAAACAGTTTTGATTGTTCCTCCACAGAATGCAGCTTGCGGGGCATTGACTGGTAATTCCACATGAACGCAAAGGACTATGATAGAACTGAAGCAGATTTCTTAGAAAAACACTAAATCTTGATGTAAAGACTTCATTTTTAAACTAAAAGGAGGGATTCAGTTGGCATTCTTCTTAGGTATTTTAATAGACATATACTTAGTAGCAGCCAAGAAAATCTCAGTGTGTATTAGATTTCTTTAGAGTATTAGTGACAGATGGCAAATTCATGAACAGGAAATGAGGATTCCTTTGCTACTCTCACCATCTCTCTGTTTGCTTACAGAAGTATGCTTTGGTTGTTCAAGGCCCTCGTGATGTGAAGAAAAAGGAATTGGTGTTTTTGCAGTTTCATTTAAATGGAACAGACCAAGATTTTAGTGCCATTGACTACCTTCTGTTTTCTTCTTTCCAAGAGTTCATCAATAGGTATGTAAAGGGACGAGCCTGTAATTGCATTGAACTTGCTACAACAATACTAGTGAAAGCAGGGCTTTTTTAGTAAAAATCAGACAGGCTTTTTTTTTTTTTTTAATGTTTGGGTTACGTTGATGGTCTTTCACCTCTTAGGTTACTAGTCTTACTTTTTAGAAAATAAATTGAGGACTTTTCAGTGACAAAAACTGCCCTTGAGCTATGCTTCAGCCATTTGTTGCTGCACTTTCTAAAAGTTTGGAGTTTGTGCTGGCTTACTGCTGTCTGCTGCTGTGGGTGATCAGGAAGTGTGCTGTCCTGGGCATTATGCTCAGGAAGTACACTGAGCACACTAATGTTTCTGTACCTTTTTTTTTTTTTAAAGCAATCACTGTAAAGATCAGACCCCTAGATTGATTTGTTGTGATTTTGTTGACAGATAAAGCTAGTAATACAAAGAAATATAGTTAATGTAAGTTTCTACAGAATGATGTAATTTCGTAGGTGGGGTTTTCAAAATTGCTTTGACATCGGTGCCACTGGAATGACTGATCAACCTTCTTCTATTTTAACGGGAGTGGAATTAATCCTGTCTTGAACTTTCTTGAAAGCCCCACCCTTTCTCGCGCCTTGTGAGAATAAATTCCATACTTAACTGTTTAATTTTTGCTTTAATTTAAATTCAAGTTCTGTTGTTCTCTCTGTGATCCAGATTAAAAGCTAGACAAGAGAGATTAGTCACAGTGAGACCTAATAGAAAGCCTTAATTTGGTAAGAGTCAGATGCTCAGTGAAAAAGGGACAGGGGATGAAGGCCGTGAAGGAGGGGAAAAGAAATTAACAGATTTTTATCATAACAAAGCATTCTTGGAGGCTTGGACATGATTGTACTGGTGCTTTTCAGGTGGAGCAAAGACTGGAAGTATTCAGTCACAGTATCTCTGGGTGGCCAAAGACCAATTATCTGAATCTTCTTTTTACAAAGCATTTCTACTTCAGTGAAGGAGAGATCTTAAGTCATTAAGTACTTTCTGTAACTGTACTAAAACACCTTATAAAATGCTAATGTTCTGGGTATTTTAGGCATTGATATTTTAGGGTGAGAAAATACCAGGTAAGAGCAGTGATGTAGAAGGTGCTACTTCTTCTGTGTTGTTTTTTTCTCAGTTTTTGTGGCTTGTGCCACAGTTAGCGGTATGTACAGTGGGACTGATTCCAGCAAGGTGTACAGCTGTTTCTATAGTGCAAGACGCAAGCACTGTCTGAGACCACCCCTTGTGAAACACAGAGCAGAAGACACGGTTGTGTTGCATCTGGTTCCTGGCTCTTTGCAGAATGAGCCAACTTACCAAGACGCAACTTGGTCTATGCATACTCAAGTCTTGGAAGCCACACTTGTGCTCATTGTATCAATTTGCAGATAAGCCATTTTAAAGAGCTGTTTCTTCCCCAAGTTCAAACACGTATGTCCTACTTAAGTTGGCAGTATTTCTGCAAGCAAGCTGCAAGTCTGCATGCTGCTGTCCCAAATGCTTGTGCCACGTTGTGCAAAGGCAGGTTAGATGTGCAAACCAGCAATAAGCAGTATTGCAAAGGTCCTAGCTTCAAGGCTGTGTTTGTGCCAGCGTAGGTGAATTGGTAAGAATAATCTGTAAGCTGCCTGGAAGAAACCTGGATCGCAACCTCCTGCCTCCAGGTTTGCCAGGTCAAACCAGTTAGTCAGCAGAATCGATACCTGAAGAGAAGGGGAAGTGTCGCTTTGTTCCTAGAGAAGTTGCCTTGTCTTAGTGTTGGAAGGCACCAGAACTGAAGCTGGGAAAGTGAAGGCTGAGCCTCGGTTATATTTGGAGCAAAATGAAAAGATAGGAAATGGTGGTGTCTGTTTGGGGATGTATCCTTTCTGCCCGTTGGCAGCAGGTAGTAGGAATGTGAGTTAAAACTGCTTTTGAACTAACCAAGATAACGGTAAAATTGGCAAAGGTATGTAGGCCTTTAAACTTAGTAGTAAATGATCTGCATGTCTACGTGAAATACAGTAAGAGAATCAGTTGTGTGCAAGAGGCCAGTAGCATTTCTTTTATAGCATCCTCCAAAGCTTGGTACAAACTGTATGGCTTGTCTTGCTCAGTATTGTGTATTGCTGTCCTGGCGTCCCGGGGCATGAATTGGACAGGCTCAGGGCAGGTTGAAAGTTTACGTTTTCTCCTAACTATGAATTGCATGTGAAACCGTGTGCATATGTGGAATGTACTTGTTCTGTCCAACTTCCAGCAGAAGAGAAAATAGAAATTATTTCTGGTTCATCAGCAGATGCTAAATTTAGTTGATGGGAAGTCTGGACTAAGATATCTGTAGAAACTGTTGTGTGTCCTTCCATACGGCCTCTAAAAACTTCAATTACTGGCTGGGGTTAACTAGTTTTCCTGACAAAGTGTCTCACTGGTTATGGGAGCATATTATTAGCACTGCGTTCGGCAATTCATGTAAAGTGTTATCAAAGATGCTGAGATATATGCTAAAGCTCACGAGATATCATAATTACCTTTACAGTTTTTTGCCATGGCTGCAAACAGCTTAGGCAGACTGCTGTAAAATATATGTGTAGGGTATTCCATCATCTTAAATCACAATCCAAACCTGCTTGAAATTGGTGAGAAGAGTCCTGCTGTATCTACACCACGGTTTCTGTGTAGACAGTATTATGTGCAGCTCACTTTTGCTTTAAATACCAATAATCATATCAGTGAAGGCTGCTGCAAGCATCAGCCATAAGCAATAATAGAAATGGCATCTAGACACTTGTGTTTTTAAGGGTTTTTTGAGGCATAGCAAGTGGTGAGGACTTGAGTAACGTCCAGTTGTTTCTGTCAAGGGTTTTATTCTCTGCAGCTCTTCTGTTAAAATTGGATCGACAGACTGCATGAAACTGGCACTGCTTGCTAGTTTTGTTCTGGCCTTCACAGAACACTGCTGAACTGTGTGCTATTGTTGGCCTGTGAGTTGGAGGGATACTGCCACTGGCTTTTCTTCTTTTTTTTTTTTTTTTTTTTTTTTTTTAAAGACAGTGGCAGCTGCTGTCTGTACCGTATTAATTGGAGGGAAGGAAATAATGAAACCCTTGCAAATTACCAAAAAAGTGTAGCTAAAAATACAAGTTCCCTTCCTGAACTGTCATTAGTATAATACATGGGTTTAAGAAGAAAATCCTCTGAACATATTACTGACAAACTATTGTTAGCATAGCATGTAAAATAACCTACGGTCATGTGAGATGACAAATACCAGTCTGAACAGGTCAGGGATTATTTAAGGGTCTAAACAGAGCTCCATGTTCACATCTCCAGTCTGGATTGCTGCGTGGAGAGAAATAAATTATAATGTAGAAGGGTCCAGACTTTTGGTACCACACCATAGAATCATAGAATGCTTTGGGTTGGAAGGGACCTTTAGAGGTCATCTAGTCCAACCTCCCTGCAGTGAGCAGGGACATCATCAACTAGATCAGGTTGCTCAGAGCCCCATCCAACCTGACCTTGAATGTTTCCAGGGATGGGGCCTCCACTACCTCTCCAGGCAACCTGTTCCAGTGCTTCACCACCCTCATTGTAAAAAATTTCTTCCTTATATCTAGCCTAAATCTACCCTCCTTTAGTTTAAAACCATTAGTCCTTGTCCTGTCACAACAGGCCTTGCTAAAAAGACTGTCCCCAGCTTTCCTGTAGGCCCCCTTTAAGTACTGAAAGGCTGCAATAAGGTCTCCCCGCAGCCTTCTCTTCTCTAGGCTGAACAGCCCCAACTCTCTCAGCCTGTCCTCGTAGGAGAGGTGCTCCAGCCCTCGGATCATTTTTGTGGCCCTCTTCTGGACCCGCTCCAACAGCTCCATGTCCTTCTTGTGCTGAGGGCTCCAGAGCTGGACGCAGTACTCCAGGTGGGGTCTCACCAGAGCTGAGTAGAGGGGCAGAATCACCTCCCTCAACCTGCTGGCGACGCTTCTTTTGATGCAGCCCAGGATACGGTTGGCCTTCTGGGCTGCAAGCGCACACTGTTGGCTCATGTCCAGCTTTTCATCCACCAGTACCCCCAAGTCCTTCTCTGCAGGGCTGCTCTCAATCCCCTCATCTCCCAGCCTGTATTGATATCAGGGGCTGCCCCATCCCAAGTGCAGGATCTTGCACTTGGCCTTGTTGAACCTCATGAGGTTTGCACAAGCCCACCTCTCCAGCCTGTCCAGGTCCCTTTGGATGACATCCCATCCCTCAGGCGTGTCAACTGCCCCACTCAGCTTGGTGTCATCTGTAAACTTGCTGAGGGTGCACTCGATCTCTCTGTCTATGTCATTGATGAAAATATTAAACATATTAAACAATATTATCTGACCCTTTATTAGATCCCATGGCTATCTGAGAGTTTTCCAGTCTAGGGGAAAGCAAAAGCAATAAACACAAATTGGGTTTGACCCATCTGTGGTTTTGGCTCTTGCTGTTGCGTTGGAATCTGCTGGTGGGACGTCCTAAGCTGTCTCTGGCTCTTGTGGGTTGGTCCATAAAGATTGGTGTTAGAAGGATCCACTGCAGAGCTAGAGCCCAGTCCAGAATTAGGTTAGCAACTCACGCAGTTGGGGCAAATACAATCTCTCGTGGTCTGATGTTGATCAGTCTGTGCTAGGGCAGTGGGCTCCCTGATAGCTGTTTGAACTGTCAGTGGGTACCAGAGAGCGTTGGCTGAGGGGAGACCAGGGCTTTGTAGTTCACCCGAGTGAGACAGAAGCATCTTGCACTTCTCTTTCTCTGCTGTGATGTAGGAATTTTTGCATGGTCTTGAGGTACCATTAATATCTTGGGAGAGCCTGGTGCAGAGTATTCCAAGAATCTTACCATACATCTAAAGGACAGTGTAATAGGTGGAAGAACTTAGTGAACAGGAAAAAAAAAAATGTGCAGCCATTGCAGGTTGTCTGTCTTTGGGGTTGTTGAGGGGAATGAAAAGAAACTATTTGCCTGGAGAACTGTTCTTCGGATTAAAATCCCTTTCCTGTCTTGTGTTCACTTAGTTGTGCGTGTTTTTTAAGCTGCGTTATTTTTCTTCTGCTATCATTTGTGCAAAGCTTGTGCCCTCTGCTCTGCTCCCCCCCCCTTTTTTTTTCCTGACTCTGGCAGTGGTCTGGATTATGGGCACATGCAAGGAGTTGCCTTCTCAGATCACTCCTCCACAGCTTCTCCTAAGATACTATTAAACTTTTTCAAGCCTACAATTACTGTTGAAGGCAAAGTATACTACTGCTGTCTGCTTACCATGTAAGTTGTGGCTGTAACGTTCAGCTCTGTGTCATAACTTCCTGCCTCAATTTTCCATGTTGGTTTGGAAAGCTTTTTTAGGATGCTGTATTTAGTCATGCATTAGTCATATGACTGGCTGGCAGAGTGCTAATTATGTATGTTCCTCTGAGTGGCAAAGCACCATGCTCTTCCATACTGTCCCATCAGCTGCTGCTGTACCCACTTACCAAAGGGGGAAGAAATCATTGTCAGATGAGGTCTCCCTATGTCATTGGTTTGTATGGTGAGGAGCAGGCAGGCAGTGGGCTTTGTTCTGATGCTCTGCTCATGTCTTCCTTGTGACGGTTAGAGGTGCGCTGCCATCCTGTTGGGATCACTAAACAAGCAGCTAATGTCACAAAATCATAAAGATATTCCTAACCTGCTAAAACACTCTTGGAATATCATCTGTCTTGATGGGTAGCAAAGTGTATTAGTTTTTCTTTCTAGAAACACTTCTCCTTTCTGTTTGTATGCACAATGGAGTTCTGTGTTTGAGCCCATCACCTGAAGCCCTGACTCGAGAGCAATAGCTTTGCTAGGTTTTGCTTTCCTACGAACGTGTGCATATTCATCTCTTAAGCCTGAGCAGGCAGTGTAGTACAGCATAGCCATCGGTATGATAGTCTTTTTATCAGTCTGTGCTCTTGCTGCCTTCTAGACAAGACATCTCGGTTTGCTGGAAGGAGCCACAGTTCTGAAAACTAAGGAAAAAAAACAGGAAAAGTGCAAATCCACCCAGTGCTGGTACAGGACAATTCTTCCTGATTGGTCTGTTCTTTGGGATGAGAGCTTGCTTCTTCAGCTCTGCTTTTCTTCCTCATTTCTTTGCATTTTTCTTTGAAAGACCAAAATACCTTAATTTCCCAACAGACGTAGCCATGCACACCCTCTACCATATGAGCAAAGTATATACTTTTCCTTCACCTAGGAAAATGGATGAGTCAAAACCCTTTCCCTTGTCTCAAGGACCAGCATACCCTGACATATCTCTGAAACCTGAAATCCGTCTTTAGTAAAAAGTCAGCAGTCTGTGCTTTAATGATTCATGACTCATCACAGTGGTTTACCCCTTCGTCTTAAATGAAATCTTGTTGAAAAAGCAGCTGCAGGGCCAAGCTTATTTCATAGAGATGACATGAAAGTGGCTAAAATCACAGTACTGAGGAGCTCCAAGTAAATAGCGTGGTTAATACACTGTGTCCTGTGCAGTTGGTAGAGACAGGATGGAGACCAGATATGCCTTAGAGCTGCCTCTGTACCACTTGCAGCGTGAGGGGTATTGGAAGCCTTAAAAAAGACATAAAGCAATCCTCCTGTTCTGGGGCTACAAATGTCTGTGATTGCATATTGGGAAAACAGCCATGTAATAATACAGATAGGAGCCTTACACCAAAGGTGTAGTGTTCCCAAAATAATATGAGTACACTAAATGTAAATTTTAAAGCATTTTAAGTATGTCTGCTTTGCAACCAATTCATTTGCATCGCAGAAATGGGGTGCAGCAGCCTGCCCTGCCTCTAGGCTGTTCTTTCCATCTCTTGCTTCCTAGCATTGTGGCAAGTTGTTTCCTGGGGTCCTGGCTCTGCTCCCGTCCATCCCAGAGATGACAGATGAGCAGAATGAAGCTCCCCTGTATGGCAGAAGAACAATCCCTACGGGCAGGCAGAACTCTAGGGTGGTAGGGCACCAGGTAAGTCTTCTGCAGTTAAGAACCCATGAGTGCAAGTGCTACCATTAATGAAAACATCACTACTCACAGTGTTTTAGGTATGCTGAATTTTAGCAGCTGAAACATAAAAGGAATTGTGAACAGATTTTGAAGTGCCTGTAGGTCTGACATTCTCCTGCCTACAAGTGCTCAGATACCGCTCTGAGTTTGGTCAGTAAAGCAAAGGTCTTTTTCCTTTAGTCCAGAAAAAGCAGAATTCATGAAGGACTGTGAAAGTTCATACTCCAGCTGGAAGTTTTCCGGAGGCTTTCGAACTTGGATCAAGATGTCCTTGGTGAAAACAAAAGAAGAAGATGGCAGGGAGACGGTTGAATTCAAACAAGAGGTAAAAAAAAAAAAAAAAAATCCCCAGGAAGAGTTTTTTGGGACCTCTTAGTTTATTAAGAAATGCCATGGTTTTAAAGAGAACTAGCCAACAGAACCAGTTCTTGGGGCAAACAGCAATATGAGTTGGAAGAAGGGTGGGTGGGTTGGTTGGTTAAGTAAGTGAAACATCAGGAGCTTGGTTTTTGTTTCATTGCATCCATTATGCCACTTGCCACTGAGCAGTTTTGGCTGTACAGTTACTTGGATTCTTTCTTAACATGCAGAGGTTCTGTAAAAGCATAAACGTCTTGATGTGCGTGGCTGTTGGTATGGCCTAGTGGCACATCTCAGGAAAACATCTCCTCGGGGGGAGGCCGGAAAATCCAGGCCTTGAATGTGTTATAAGTGACAGCTCTAGTCTGAGTTGAGGGTCTGAAGAGACCAACATAGAAATATTAACACAGCTACCTTTAGTTCAGGGTGGGGAACAATTGCCAAAAGAATTGTCTAAGTAATAGCTAGTATTGGAAAGAGGTATTGTTTAGGTTACCACAAGGGCTGATGTTAGGATGAAGAGGTAAACATAAGCCTTGTACCCTTTGTAGCACTCTTATGTCTGCTTTTTGTTTCCGTTTGGGATTTTTATCTGTTGAGTATCCTTAGAAATAGGGAGTAACTTAACTTGCATCATTTAAAACTAGAAAATATACAGGTGAAAGATGCAAACTTAGCTAGAAATGAAATGAGTTTGACTTTCATTCCTGTTCTGTTCCTACTAAGGGACAGGAGACTAACTGTGTTTTGAGTTTGTTATCTTGCTCCCAGTGTTGGTTGGGAAGAAAAAGTCTCATTGGTGATGAGAAATGGGAATTTTAAGAGCAGTCCTTTTCACAGAGTATGTGTTTCAGAGACAACACTGTCTCTTAGTCTGTGGTATGCTTGGAAAGAGTACTTTGTGGGGATTAAAATGAAGCAGAATCTTCAGTTCTCCTATCTTTAATTCTCACAGTTAGAGCCTTACATGGCAAAGCCTTAAGGGCAGAGCAGAGCTGTGACTGAGGTGGGTACCCTCCTGCTCCACTGAAGGAGGACAGGAGGCAAAGCCCGAAGTCATGCAAGTCTCAAATTAATGCCTTAATTTGGAGGAGAGGAAAGGATGCATCAGTCAGCTGCTGCCATGTAAGCGCTAACAGCAGTTGTCTTCCTGTCTGTCCTTTATCACCTACAGCTCTGTATCACTTGCCATTTGGTACCTACCTAGTGTAGGATTTTTGAAAGTCCTCCTTTGTGTGCCAAAGTCTAATGTGTCGCAAAGTGGAAGCAAAAGGCTGACTCAAACTCAGAAAAAGCTGAGCTTTTTGTGACCATAAATGTCCATTTAGGCCAGCAGTTATAGACTCTGATCATCTGGGTAGGTGAACACCGTGTTGGTTTTTTTTTGTTTTGTGGGGTGGGTTTTTTTTTAAAAAAAAAAAAAAAAAAAAAAAAACAACTAGGAAATAGGAATTGGTACAAATGTGAATTTTGGGTTTC
Source organism: Balaeniceps rex (assembly GCA_013401315.1). NCBI lineage: Eukaryota > Metazoa > Chordata > Aves > Pelecaniformes > Balaenicipitidae > Balaeniceps > Balaeniceps rex. The sequence continues at coordinate 34,997 of VYZW01010251.1, forward strand.
AGATCCCTATTAATAATACAGTGGAAGCTGAAATAGCTCAGACATAAATTGCCCTTGCTTGCTTTGACAGTACATCTGCTCAAATTGCAGAAGGAAGTCCATTAGCCTTTCAAATCTAGAACTGGGAGACCGCATACCAAAAAGATGGATACAAATATTAGGTCAAATAGCACAGTCAGTCTGCTGACTAGCCCAGTAGTCACTACTTTGTCTTTTCTTCCTTTCCCATTGCCTTCATTTAGCTTTGTGTACTGTTTGTTTCCTGGTGTGCAGTTTTTCTTGAATGAGTGTAGTTGGGGTGATGGCATACTGCAATAACTAAAGGAGCTGTAGAAGTACAGGGTAAGTCTGCAGCAAAGGTGTTTGACCAGAAAACATGAGGTGCTGAAGCTCCCATATGCTCTGAATAGACACATACAATGTTCTAGTTCCTGCTGCTATGTGTTTGGTGAAGACTGATAGAAATCTTGAAGTATTTGTAAAGAAACTAAGCCATGGCAGATGGAAGGTTTTTGTAGTAGGTCATCCCTCATACAATGTCTGCCGAATTACTGTTTTCATATCTATAGTTCCTGTCACAATCCTGAAATGAAGTTACAGTACTGCTGGATTCATTACTTCCAGTACTGTATATTAGACTAATGTAGAAAGAGCAGCAGTACTTCCCTTGTGCACGCACCAAGATGTAAATACTTCTTTGAGGGTTGGAGAAGTCCTTCCATAGCTTGTTCAGCTGTAACTCCAGTGTGCTTGCCTGTTAAGTAACTGCCTAGCTCTTTAGTGGTTTATGCTGTCTGCTAGCAGCAGGGGGGTTAGTGCAAACTGTGGTGTTATTGCCCATGTACAAAGCCGGTGTAGTTCCCCTCTGGGCTGGGGTGTGTTACAAGACAAGATAAATGTTTTTCTGAGGCCTGATGTCTTAATACTTTCCTGATTGTGGTTCTTAAGACTACGGTTTCATGTGACTGTAACATCAATCTGGTATCCTGAACTGTACCCTCGTGGAATTGTACTAAAGTTCTCTGCCAGTCAGTGCTAGTTTCAGATGGTTACCTAGTTAACAGGCAGTACTGGGAAGTATGGTTTTAATTGTTTATATTTAGGCTTCTTTCCCTTCCCTTTTCATTCTGCACTTGCTGGCATCTTCTAGTTTATTCTAACACTGATTTTTCAAAAAAAGAGTCTTCCTGCCACCATTGTGTAGTTCTCTGGTAAATAATTTAGCATTCATTCATGAGGACTCTCCAAATGCTGTGTTACTCCAAGTAAATGAAATTTCCCCCCTTGAAAGGGAAAAACTGTAATAAAACAAAGCCCCCCCCAGGCTACCAGCGTAAAAATGGTGTTGCAGTGCTTTACTGAGCGAGAAATAGGAAAAGAATATGAACGTGAGACAGATGGAGGAAACTGCCCTTTCCATATTTTGGGAGCCTATTGCTCCAGGTAGAGAAAGGCTGAATTGGAAGTCCCTAAACAGTCTGCTGTTTTCACCTTCTTACAAGCCTCTTCTGTTGCACAGAAGACTCATTACACCACTGAAAAAAAGTAATCTGCACGGGTCTTTTTTCCCTCTCTCCAGACTAGTGTGGTTAACTATATTGACCAGAGAACTAAACCAAGAAGTGACCAGCTGTTTTTTGTGGTATTCGAATGGAAAGATCCTTTTATACAGACTGTTCAAGACGTGAGTAATGCTAGTCCCTTTTTGAACCGTCAGACTGTACATGCTCATGGTTTGCGCATGTGTGTTTGTGTGCACATGCCTCTGTTACCTCACTCCAAGCAGAAATTCAGAGGAAGAGTGAGGTTACTTCTGAAATTTCAGTCTAGGCTCTTGTTTATATCCAGTAATGCATGTTCTGTGGAGGTCAAGACCATCTGATGCCTTTCCCTTGCCTTGGTGACACTCAGCATTCTTTGCAGCTAGAGGTACACGTAGCTAAGAAAGCTGTGCTCTAGCAAAGTGTAGCTTCAGGTCAAGTCTGAACTCTTTGTTTACATAAGTGTGCATGGATAAAGCAATTTAATGACTTTTTTTATTAATTGGCAAGCAAGAAACCTAGGCTTAAATCAGAATAATAAAAATACCCTAGTGTATTTTTTTTATCTGTTATTAGAATAGAATTGGGTACTGCATTCAAAAGCACAAAAAGCACTTTGACAGAGGCATATGACATGCCAGACAAGACCACAATCAGTCATTGGAGTGCTTTAAAGGGTGTGAATGTGTGTGCTGTGGGTACATGTGCTTCAAGCATGCGAGATAGATGTTTTCCTAGTGTTCTAGGGGAGAAGGTCAGATAGATACATTTGCCCTCCCCAGAAAAATGTAGAATGGCAGAGTGTGCAAAGACAATCTGTTTAAAATTTTGCATTTAAAATGGCCCTAGCTGACAACCAAAGTCCATCACCAGCAAAATCCATGGAGTTCTTGTTTTCTTGCCCAAAACCGGAGTGTGAGTGCAGACCATGCGGGGCAGGATTGGGTAGTTGGTCCTTTGCACTCCTGCTGCTGTGTCTGTGCTGGGGCTGGGCACCCTCCTCAGGGCAGGCACCTCCTCAGCCTCCAGAGCCCAGTCCTGTTCCCAGCATCTCTCGCTCCGCTCTGCCAGAGCGGGTTCACACCTTTGCCCTCTTCAGCTGACAGCTGCCCTTGATCCAGGGGATCAGGGGTGCTCCTTTCCTCTTGCTGAAGAGGCTGCAGTTCACAAGCACAGGCAGCCAGCGCTGCTGCTTTTAGGATTAATAAATACAGCAAGCCTGCTTAAGACCTTCTGGCTCTGGTGGTGACCTAGCGATGCTACGCTCACACTGACCATCAGCGTTGCATACTCCATGGTGAGTCCCAAAGCTGCGTGCTACTTTATTGCTGCCTAAGCCTAGCTCTGCTTGCTTCATCTGAGATCCTAGAAGTCATCCTTGTGCCTAGAGGTGTGAGGAGAATTGCAAACTATAAACAAGCTTAACTACTCTTGAACCAAATGTAGTTTAAAAAAAGAAATATAAAGTACTTGCTGTAGGTCTGCAGAAACAGTTGGCACTGTCAAAAAGCTGGTTTAGCGTTACAATGCTGTCTTGTTAAAGCTTTCCAGTAGTTGCTTCTTTTAGCTTTGCCTTCTGGAAGATCTTCTTTAATGTGACTGCTTATTTTTGTAAATCTTTAAATACTATAGTAAATTTAATATATAATCTTAAAATTAGCAATTTAACTGTATCTCTAAAGTGTTAATCAATTGAAAATCCTGAAATAGTCTAAAAGGAATTCAGCAGCTAGTACAGTGTGTTTTCTTCCTGATGGAAGGAATCAGAAAACCATGGTGTGAGGCAGATGAGCAGAGAAGGCACGACAGGCCACCTTTGCAGAGTAAAGGAATATGCTGCAAAACACTTCAGTTTGAAAAATGGAATTGTTTGTTATTGAATAGGGTAATATATGATGAGTCAGATGAGGGGAATAATATTTCTAATCTCTTTCAGATTATCACAGCAAATCCCTGGAACACAATTGCTCTTCTTTGTGGTATCTTTTTGGCTCTGTTTAAGGCAACAGACTTTGCTAAGTTAAGTGTCAAGTGGATGATCAAAATCCGAAAGAGACACCTGAAGAGGAGTCGTCAAGTAATGAACCACATAAACTGAGACTAAGACTGCCTTTTAACTATTCATAGCAGAATGGATAAAAAATAACTGGAATAAACTTTGATCAACAATACATCAATTAAAGATGCAAACCGGGTATGTTTTCTTCCAGAAAAACAATGGCTGGAAGAAGAGCCTAGCGAACTGGCCTTTGAACTTCAGAAAGGAGCTAACTCTAGGAGAGGTCTAACCAACTCATGCTTTTCTATTCCAAATTTAACAAGCTTACCTCAATATATGAGGGACCAGGGAGAAAGGAGAGAATTCACTAATGTTCAGAGAGTCACCACTTGTAGCAGTTAAGTTCTAAAAAAGTGGACAGTGTTTGAATGCTTCTTGGAACAGGAGACCATTTAACTTCTACATGAGCTGTGACCTGCATCTGCTACCGTAATGCAGTTACATCCTTGACTGCGTTTAGTGGAAGGTAAAGCACTCACTCAACAAAACAGTCTGGCCTCCCCTCTCCAAAGTATGTGTTAAAACAAAATACACTGGAATTCTATTACATGTCATTTCTGATTGAAAGTATAGTGACTATATTAAATATTAAAATATAATATTAAAAAAATACTTCAAATAAGATACTGTGTACATTGTTTGAAACCACCTGCTCTCAGATTCAGCTAGAGGTTTACAGGAGGTAGTGCAGGCAGGAGTATTACTGCCAGAGGATAAGGTGAAAACCAAAAATCTATTCCTGATCAGTCCAACTCAAAGTAAACTCAAGCAACTCAATACCTGGGCATCTGAACTGATGATAGATGTCAAAGCCTGTCTCAGGCTGTTGCTTATCCCTCTTCCACCCAGTCTTTGCTAAGGAAGTGAAAAACAGTCTTTCATCAGCCTGGCATTTAAATGTGATTCCCTATTATATAGGGAACATGTGCTAACGAACTGTGCTGGTGTAGTCTTTTTCTCCCTAAGTCCCTTATTAGTCTAGATGCCTAACTAACTCAGACTTGTGGAGCCTACAGGGCAGCAGCGCACCACTGTGTGTTTGCTCTGAAGGCTTTGTTGCAAGGAAAGGAGCTTCTTCCATCCTCTACTAAGAGTATTAATAGCCTAGTAAGCATATCAAAAGTACCCCCCCCTTTTTTTTTTTTTTTGCCTTCTAAGGCAAATTTACTACTTTCAGCTGACTTCCAGAGCAGATCAAGGCACTGCATTGACCAAACACAGCTTTAAACAAGGCAGCAACAATTCACTGTAATGAGAAAAACAAAAGAGCAGCAGTGGCTGCAGGCATGGAGGAGAGGGCAGGAGGAGGTTACAGCCTACCAGTCACTTGCAGTTACCGCTCTTGCCTCTTCCCCAGGTCCTGTGTTGGTGCTTCAAACGGTTCATAATTGGAATGGTGTAGCCTGGGCTGACTTGATCACACTCTCCTGGGGGAAAAAAAAAAACCAAAAAAACCCCACCACATTTGGATGCAAGAACAGGTGGCGTTCAGGCAACAATTTTTGTTCCTTCATCCCTAGCTGCTGGTGTGGTGGGGAATGGGACAGAAACTCTGGGCAGGGGGGAAAAGAATAAGGAATAAAAACCCCACACTTAGACCATCCATATCAAGAAAAACCCTGTTGATTTTGCTACATAACAGCCTATGCTGGTAGGAGAGCATTCTACTGACTTCCCTGGTCACTTACAGCCCTTTGCTTTCCCAAATACACTGCTGAGGGCCTGTTCTACAGGTAAGACAGAGCCAACTGAGCTTTCTTAACTCCTTGCTGTCAAAGAAACACACAAGTGTTCCTTTAACAAATGATACTACAGCAGCTATTTCTTGGATTTTACAAAAATATTTAGAAACAACAATTTGCTCAGGTAGTGATGCATCCTACTGCATTTTTTGTTTGTTTTGGGTTTTTTTTGTTTTGGTTTTTTCTTTTTTTTTTGTGTGGTTTTTTT
>VYZW01010251.1:40556-65454 GCA_013401315.1 Balaeniceps rex
TTTTTTTTTTTTTTTTTTTTTTTGCCTTTGAGGTCAGAGAAGGTATGCTGGAAGACAACTTAGCCCCAGCTCTGGTGTAAGTAGGAGGTGTGGTTAAATGAAGGATGCACTCCTTTCTGCAGTATTTAATGTACTTTTTTTTTTTTTTAAATAAATTCCCATAGTAGTCAACTTCAGTCAAGATTTGTTTTATAAGGAAATGTTGTTACTAGAGCAGGCCAGCTGATTCCAGCCAAGAAACCTTTCTTTTATATACCTATTTATAGGAGTGATTCTAATAGCAAGTGTTGCACAGCTTGTTTGAAATGGCCTCTTACAGCTACAGTGTTGTTTTTCTATTACTTACTCTTGATGTCCATAATTGTAAATTTTTGAACACCTCATAACAACTACAAATGCCAGTAATTTGTTCTTTGTACCACTGCAAGGTAAGCATTAGAATCGCCCATGTCTGTATAATTTATTTCCTTTAGACTGTAGGACAGGTGAAAATATTTTCTCTCTCAAGTTGGGGGTTTTATTCTTCTAAGGAAAAAAGGCACTGAAGTACTAAACTGAGGTAAACTGCATCTGCATGACAGTCATCTCCCTCCTGAGCTGGCAAAGCACACCCTTGCAGGCCCCACAGTGTTTAACATCTGGTTTCAGGGCTTCAGGAAGCACCACAAAAAGTAAGGGATTTCCCCCCCACCCCCCATTTTGGGCAGCCACTTACTATGGCAAAATCTACTTTGGTCAGCTGATTATGTAGTCTTTTTATATAAAACTGACATGTAGAGAGTAGAAACTAATTGGTTTTGATTAGACAGAGCTATTGGAAGTGTAAGCCACTGCAGGCAGCGTTATTCCCGTTTCCTCTGTGAAACACAACTACTTAGAGACAAAAAAAGAAGTAACAATAAAAGTGTAATAAAGTCAACTCAAACAGTGGAGTAGAGACTTTTCCCCCCTGGAAACTGCTTGAATAAAGTCAGTAAACCAGCCAAGCAACAGGTAAAACAAGCCCAGGACACCTGCCTCAGCTGTTCTGACCACCAGCTGCTCTGTACCGAACAGAGCAGAACAAAGCCTTGCCCCCTACTCGTAAAAATGAAACCCCAGCGGCCTGCACCTCCAACACTTTTGCCACTCTGTGAAAAGCCGCAGGTTATTCAGACACATGCGCAGGTAAAAGGTGGTTTGTAAAAGCCACTCTAATTCTCCTGGTCTTTATAAACACAAAGATGTGATATACAGCACTAAATACAAACATAAAGACTTTATTGAATGCTGCTCAAGTCCCCAAAGATCTTTCATTACAAAAGTTTTCCACACAACTGCAATTTAAGAGATTGGAATGGTACTCTGATAAAAGATGTGAAAAATACTTGATCAAGTAAACAGACAAGACTTCTATTGTCAACTTTCCACCTTTAAGAAACAGACTGCATTTTCTTTAAATAAAACAAGGAACTATTTATTGACATCCTTCCCTCCTTATTAAAAAAAAAAAAAAAAATCAAACCAGTAATCCCAATTTTGGTCTCATTCTTCAGTCAATGAGATGCTAAAACTAACACAGAAACATCCAGGAAAGTCTCTAGGAGACCTGCAGTACTCTGCAGGGAGTCCTTGGGCTGACAAGGAGCATCATTGATGGGCTCTCTAGAGGAAGCTCCATCCTCAGCTGTAGCAGGAGGAAATCTCTAAGCAGCCCAGGACCAAGAGGCAGCGAGAATGGGGTAGAGGCACTCACCAAGTGGTAGGTCAGACACATGGACCACCCTAGCCTGCTCAAGCAAACTTTCTCTCCCTACTTTGCCTCATTCTAATGTGATCATTAGAGAAATCTACATCTGAATCCAATTGGGAATTTGAGGACACCACCATATCCGAGTTCCTTTCAGTGCTGTAAGGGGCACATACTGAATATCTCAAGTTACCAGTAACGTACCTTGGTTTTATTTGAGAAAATACAGCACAACTAGAAGCCTTTTCTATAATCTTAACCAAAGTATGCAGCGATGTGAAAAGCACATATAAAACAAAAAAATGTACATAGCAAACTATACCACCTATGTGCAACACAATCAAAAATTCAAGTCATAATTCTCACCACTCCCGTAATTATTTCACTCATTAAGGATGATAATTCAGTTCTACAAAACGTTGGAAGTGACAGTATATCAATAATTAGACAAATTTACAATATGCCGTGGTAATGACATCACTTAACTGCTGTATTTAAATTCAAATCTTTACATTTGCCAGAGAAAAAAAATTGGCCATTTCCATTATACTGATGAGGTTTCTTTTGCAAATCCTTGTATATTTCAAAAGGGTACAAAAGAGTATGTCTGTCGAGTAGAGGTGGTCATTTCTTTTATTTGGCACTGGTATTGTGTGCATTCAGCACATTGTGAGTGCTGTTCTGCTTTTCTGCCATAGCCTTCTTAAGCTTTAACTCCTCTAGCTTTCTCCACAACTCTTCACGTTCCAATTCTTTCTTTTTCTCTCTGTAGAAAAGAGTGAAGTATCAATTTCAGATGTGTTTTAAGTGCAGCGTGGAGACGCAGTTACTTAACAACTGTGTGTCGTGGTTTAGCCCCAGTCGGCAACTAAGCACCACGCAGCCGCTTGCTCACCCTCCCCCTCCCCCGTGGGATGGGGGAGAGAATCGGAAGGGCAAGAGTAAGAAAACCCACGGGTTGAGATAAGAACAGTTTAATAATTGAAATAAAATAATAATAATAGTAATAATAATAATAATAATAATAATAATTATAATGAAAAGGAGAACGAGAGAGACAAACAAAACCCAGGGAAAAGAAAACAAGTGATGCAACCGCTCACCACCCGCCGACCGACACCCAGCCAGTCCCCGAGCAGCGATCGCTGCCCCCCGGCTAACTCCCCTCGGTTTATATACTGAGCATGACGTCATATGGTATGGAATAGCCCTTTGGTCGATTTGGATCAACTATCTTGGGCTGTGCCCCCTCCCAACTTCTTGTGCACCTGGCAGAGCATGGGAAGCTGAAAAAGAAAGTCCTTGACTAGTCTAAGCATTACTTAGCAACAACTAAAACATCAGTGTGTTATCAGCATTCTTCTCATACTAAATCCAAAACACAGCACTATGCCAGCTACTAGGAAGAAAAGTAACTCTAACTCAGCTGAAACCAGGACGCTGTGATTTACATCTAGTAATTCCTCTTGTAAGTTTTCCCCCAAAGCTATTTTTAGGGGCAATTACAGTTTCCTCTATTAAAAAGCGAGCATACAAAGTGCTCACGGTTAGTGGTAAAACTGTAAGTCGGACAGCTGCTGTAGTGTGGTTGTGCACTGATGACTGCAGTTCCGAGGAGGTTCTTTACCACATGCAAACAATTAAGGGACTAAGCATCTTTGGGGGAGAAAAGCACAACTGTGGAAAGGAGACTGAGCATGCGGTCTCAGCTGGCCCAGGATAACGTGCGTCCGCCTCCCTCACTGCAACAGTACTGCTCAGTAGGTTAGTAGGGTAAGAGAGGTTGTAGCTGAGCTATGACATATTCTCCAGCTCAGCTTTCTTCAGACGACAGCCCCTGAAGCAGCAGAGCCCGCGCCAGGCGGCCCCTCACAGCAGTGGCTGAGCCCAGCTTTCCCACACAGGAGGAAGCGTGCTCCTGCCCAGGCCGGACAGGGAGCTGGGGCCTTCCTGGGGCTCCAGCTCCTGCCGCACCGCTGACACACGCCAGCGTGGGTGCTTCGTACTCGAGTGACAGCCAGCAACAAATATTTGCTGAGCAGTTCCACTACAGAAACCCACAGCCACAACAGTTAAGTTTTGTTTCTTTTCAGCTGGTACATTCTAGATACGTATTCATCAACGTTCATTTGGAAGAAAAATCAGTACCTTTGCCTTTCCGCTTTATATGAGCTTGTAAGTTCATCAAAAAGCTTGCCGTTCATTTCCATCAGGGTTTTCAGCACATTATATACCAGTGCCACAATAGTTCTAGAACAGAAGGAACATGACCATTAGAATCACTCGACACACAATTAACTTCAGTAAACAAGTGTTTGATTTCTTTTTTGGACTCTGAGCTTCTTATTTAAGATACTGCTGTAAGGTCAGTGAGTTTCTGAAACAAAATCCTCTACTATCATTTCCTCTGTAAGTTAATAAAATGCATATTTAAACTTTTTTCAAAATGGCTGTTTAGCCTTGAATTCCTGACTCTTGTAATTGCACAGGATATAATTACTGGTACTGTGGCTGTACTATAAAGCCATTTAATTACGTTAATGTTTAATAAACTTGAGTGTTAACAACAATTTTGTAATATTTGAGTAAGGAAATACGAGAGTCTAGAAAAATAAGCTTCTGGCTAATAGCTTCAAGCCTGGGCAAAAGAATGCAGTGGAGGAACCACAGGCGCATGGTTTAGTATAGCTACTAAAAGCTCTACCAGAAGCGTTTCTGGGCAGCAGATAGTTTTGCTGCATAATGCCCCATTAGAGAACTGAATTGAGAACATCAGATAATGGTTTCCGGCACCTTAGTTTCTTTAAGAAACTAAACAGCTTGAGCAATACTGGCTGTGTCTTACGTGGCTGGCTGTATTTCCACATTCGGTATTACTCTTCTTTTTATGAAGGCATGCCTATTTCACTAAATTATCTTAAGTGTAGTGGTGTTCATCTCCTTTAAGCCCACTCTTAATTACACACAGAAATGCAAAAATAGCAATAAAATTAAACATTAAAAAGGTGCCTATCGTTAAGCTTATCACTAATAAAAAAAAAAAGTAGGTAAACTGTCTTCCCCGTCTTTCCCCTCACTAGCAGTTCACCTTCACACAGCAGTACTGATTGTAAGGTTGTAGAGCAGGGGTGCCACGCAGTCTTGTGACCTTGAAAAATGAGTGAAAGAAAAATCTAAGGAAGTAGCCAAAGGACCAGGTTTGCCTTTTCAGTACACTGTCCACTGTGGTACTAGGAAATCTCCCAGCTATTTATCAGATGCCCTATGCTTATTCAAAATGCACAGTACACTTAGCCTGTCTACACTTTTTTTTTTTTTTTTTTTTTTTTTTTCCTTTTTTAACACTGGCTTTCACGTGGTTTGAAGACAAAAGCTTATTCGGGGTTTTGGTTTTCTGAGAGGAAAAGCTTGATGCTGAGCGAGTAGTTAAGTCCATATCGGAAAGCTAGATGGATATAAGCATATTACTCTGCCCTCCAAAATAGATTAAAACTAAAATGTTAGACTTTCTTCCTCAAACTTCCTGGTCCTCAAGGTATACAGTTATCCTGTGTCTTTCACTTCCTTCATAAAGAGCAACTTCTGTTGCAGCTAGGGAAGAGAGGGACATCCTTCAAATTTGTTGAGGTCCCAAGTACTATTTAATGCTCCAAGAACCAGTTCTCCAAAATTCATATTCAGTCTCAACTGATACATTTGCAACTAGACACACCATCTAGATAAATTCAGAATAATTTCAGAGCCTCTAAGGGCTTAAAACAGGACATCTGATGTAACTTTAAAGTTGTGGGAGGCTCCTGCCTACCCTGGCTTTTGCCTGTACAAGCTTTACATGCTACAAAATGACTTGCAACTCAGTTCAGGATGCTGGACACAAGCAAACTTTGCTTTTTAGTATTTCAATGTAGTTGAATTGCTTCTGCTTCTTTCAAACACGATATAAAAATACTAACGTTTAACCTGTGGCATTAAATATAAGTAGTCACTCATTTCTCATTCCTACCATACTTTATGGTGGTAGGCAACTGCTCTTCTCTGATAGCATCTTTCCCCTTTGTATCTCACTGGGCAGCAATAACTACTTACAAAGACACTGGCAGAATTTTATTCATCTAAAGTAGTGAAAGACAGCCAAGCATAAACACAGCAGAAGCATCCCTTGGCAATTGTTTTGGTCTAAGTGATATTAATTTGCATTTTTAACCAACATCTAACATCAAATGTGGTTACAGTATTGAGACCATCATCCAATTTCCTCTTACTTTTTCAGTAAATTCCAGTTCTCCATCATAGCAATGCAGAACAGTGAAAACATGATAATAGCTGAAAGTGACATCTGTTTTAGCACCCATAATCTCATTGATATCATCTGATTTAGGTAAAAATGAAACCACATTTACAAGCTTACGATCCAAACCTGAAACAGTGGAGAATTTATTTATGGTACTACAGATAAGTTAAACATTACATACGGATTCCAGTGTTCTTTGGAGATCTTGTATAAACTGCCAAACATAATTGGTAGAATTTTATCAATGTTCTCCTCAATCAGGCTAAGAATATATTCATTATTCCAGAAGTACAAAGCTCTTTCTGCAACCTGAAACACAAAGTTTAGGGGTCAACAGCCAAAAAATAAATTACTACAAGTTATTTTTTTTTTTAATACTTGGTTTTTTTTACCTGAAAATGTGAACTTGACACACACTTGGATATTTGCTTAAATAAAGGCTCTTCTATTTTTTTGAATTGTGTCGGTTCTATTACATCTAAGATTTCTTCAATTTCACCTAAAAACATTACCTGTTTGTATAAAAGAAATATATCAAGAAGTATGAGAATGTTTCATATTGCCATCGTAAACAGAAGCAAACAAAATACAACTTGTACATTAGTCATGAATCCTGCAGAGAACACTGTACGTAATTGCAATGCATTAGACATCCACAGGTTTTTTTGCAGCCTGAAAGAAGTCAATCATCAGTTTCAGCTACCAGGTTTACAGCTCTCATCTTGGTTTTCTTCTTTTGTGTAATTGCTCTAAACACTTCACAGAACTGCTTCTGCAGAGTATGTTTTTTTACAGTTAAAAAAAATGCTAGAACATTTTGTTTCTTCAAGAATGGCTGCAGAAGTTACCATGATCCGAGATCTCCAAAGTAGCTTTTGAAGTGGTAAATAGTTAATTCCCATTTTAAATTACAATCAGCAGAACACTAGGTAGGTGGCACAGAAAAATTTTAACGCCACTCACACAAACAGGGACAACAGTGTTAAGGGACCCCACTTTTAAAGAGCTGTCAGATGGTGGGATCTGGTGGTATAAATCAAACTCTTGATTTTTAAACTCATTTTAACTACATAGCCAGGAAAAAAAAAAAAAAAAAAAAAAGAATTTCCCAAGACCATTTAAAGTTATTTTTATACTACAGAAAAAGAATGTATGTATGCTTTACCAGACACTTGCTCGGTATCTCAAGTGCTAAGTCTGTGTCACATTGCAGATGACTACCTCCAACCTGGTCTATATCTACTAAAATACTTCTCACCGTGAAAAATTGTTTCTCTATACAATATCTTAATTACAATGCAACATTTAATATAGTTTTAACATAGTAACACCATAGTAAGAGCAGACAATCGCACGAGTTGCATGGCACAGATGAGCGCCTCAAGAAGCTTCAAGAGCTGCAAGTTTTCTGCAAAATTCTTGAAAAGCACAGCGGAAGTAAGGTATATGAACCTGCCACACAACATTTTACATCACAGCAGATGCCAGACACAAAAGACAAAACCAACCTCTTTCTGACTGCAAGTTTTTGGCCAAAATTTGAGCAGTCCTCTGATTACCTATATTAAAAATACAAACAAGTTAAAGCAGAACAAGGTTCTATTACATATTTGATAAGATTAAAAAGTACTAGTTTGCTTTTCCTTATCCAGAGGTTCAATGAAAACTGAATACAGCTAAATGTAGTTCCACTGAAAAGAAATACTGTGCTGTCTCATTTAAATATTTATCTTGTTTAGCAAGATATTATCAGAATAATTTAAACCCTTATCACTTCACAAGTCTTTGATTATCCATTCACACTCTGCTCCCATCCCAGTATACACATTAATTGATAGGATGCTGATAACATCAGCACTTCACAAAATGAAGTTAACTCCCCTGTAGCTAGATTTCCCAGAATATTTTTTGTCTGCTACTCATCCATACTTTGTGGAGCACCTGTCTGGGCATCAAGGTTTGAAGCCTGAGAGCAAGCAGTATATGCGCTGACTGCACAAACAGGGCTATACGGAGGAGTCACGGCCTCCACCACTCCCTTTTTTCTTCTAGAATTTGAAATGTTGAAGACTGGAAACTAAAAAAAGATGTGAACTTACAGAGGAAATATATTCTAGTATCTACATTGGAAACTATCTTACACAAGACTGTAAAAAAACTTCAGCAAAACTGAATTAGAAAGTACAGCCCCCAAGAGGAAGGGGAGGGGGAACCACACAAACAAAGGCTGGAGGCCCATTTCCTGGAAACAAACATTTGACATGGCATCTAAATTACAAAATTAATGCTGGCTAAAAAAACCCTCTAACTGTATGTTTTGGAAGCAGAAACATTCTCAGAGCCTTATAAACTTTCATTCTGAGGAAAGGACCTCTATTTTTATGATACACCACCTCCTAATTGATCATATCCAACTGTAAAACTACTCAACTTTTTTAATACCTTCCATATTTGATTTTTGCCATGTTGATATTTTTTTTCCAGCTTCCCAGCTGGCTGTTTTATTCACAACTATGTTTACTATCAAAAGTGACTTTCCTGAGAAAAAGTTAATGTGATTTTAAGTGCCCACAAGTCTTTATCCTAGGATACACACATATCCTGCTACTACAGAACTGAATGTCACTTCAAATGACACTGAGCAAATGCAGAAACCTCAGGCAGGTGGTAGTCCTATGCTCAAATCCACAAAAGGAAAGCAAGTTACAAGGAAAGAACAGATTCCTCACAGAGCCTCAACCATACAGTTCTACCTGGCTGGCTGAAAGCTACAGACAACAAATACAAACGCCATCATCTGACACCTTGTGAAGGAGCAGGAGGCCTGCATCAGCCCACACAGGTGACAGCTTTGCTGCCTGGCCCACAGAGGCAGAGCTCCCTCCCTGGCCTGTTGTACTGACCTGGCCTCCTTGCTGCCTCCACGGACAGAGCAGAAGAGCTGGGGCTGATGGCATGGTGAGCAGGGAGGGGAAATTTTGAGCTCCCCCATTTCGCTGCAATTACCTGATCTGGCAGTCCTTCACTTGCCCGCTTCTCCACCCTTGAGGAGTCAGACTTGCATGAATTAATTACACTTGTTTCTCTAGATTCACAATTTAAAGTAGTCTGTGTAAATACACTTTAAATCTAGGGCCATTTTCTGTTAATTAGCTCCTAACTGAATGACTCAGTTATATACTATCGAGATTTTGTATTTTTAAAGAACAAACCCAAACATTTACAGGTATAGTATCTCATTCTGCTGACACCTTCCCTTTCCCCAGAACAATGCAAGTAAGCCAAAAAACTTCAGACAAGCACATTTGCCAAAGAAAAGCTGTGAGAACCTGCTGTACATCCCTAATTGGAGCATGAATTTACTGGTCTCGAAAGCATAAAATTGAGTTAGCTGAAGAGTCCAGTTTCTAGCACTTGTTATTGTAAGAGTGTTGAATATACTTTGCTACATAGACTCATATCCTCAACTTGATAAAGAAATAACATGTTCCGAGTATAACAGTGCAGACCTCAACAACATACCTATTCCTTGCTTCTCAGAGAGAGTATGTTTCCAGCCTGACTATGCTTTCATATGGAAGAGCTGATACATGCACATTTATGTTCAAAGATTTTCTTCAAAGAAATATTCAATATGAATGCAGATCTGAAATCCTGCTGCTCTTACTACACAAAACTCTTAAGATTAATAATTCTCCCCAAGCTACAAAATTCCCATAAAGTGACTTACAACAGTAGGCACCTGCTAGAAAACTTATCTTATGTACAAGGACTGCATGTTCAGCCTGATTTCTTCAATGTAAAGGCCACTGCACTTAGCAGGGTTAGGTAACAAACTCTTCTTTTCAGCTTTGCAAACATCAGGACTGACCTAAGGCAGACTACCGTAGCTACAAGAGCTTGGATTGAATGTCCTCTAAATTGACCCTGAGTGACAACTCCTGCCAGAAAAATAACAGTAAGGTACTCATGAAGACAGCCTTCTGATGGAGTTCTTAAAATATTACTTGACCTAAAGCCAAAATAAATTCCAGATGCTATCTCATCAGTTGCCCCAAATTTTAACATCTACTTTTCAAGCATTTCAGAAAGTTTCTTAAAACTTCACTTCTTATCTTATTAACTTTTACTCCTTGATAAAGCCAATTTTACTATACACTCAGAGTAATGACCAAAGCAAGCACAGGCAGTGACTCTGCAGGGAGTTCTTGTATCTTCTCCATTCTGAATCCATCTTTACTGATTAAGAGGCAACCAGAATTCTATATACTATAGTTCAGAATTGCACTATGGCACTCCTGCTTCAAAAAGCCCTACATTCTCGCTTCAAAGTTTGGGCTTGGATCCTGCATCACAGTTCTGTAAATTCATATCAGGAAGTTCTGACTTTGTCACGCTGTCACTTCATTCATTCTTGCAGGTTTTTATGTAATACTACACGTTTTCTGCTCACATGTCAACTGCCAAAATGCCTGGGTTGTTTTATCACTTGGCTTAAGGAATAAGGCTTACGCAATTCCTTTCTCCTCTCCCCGTCCAACAGAATAACCTTATTGACCAGTGTAGCTGGCAACACTGCAGTACAGGGGGAAAGAAGATGCTTCAAGCAGACAGGGCAAATTTATAAACAGCCAGGTCTACCACCTTCCACCACCTACAGAATAACTTGTCTTCTGATGAGGAACTTTGATACTTAAGCGGGTATGCAGAAAACAAGCTTCCACTGAAAGACTGGTGAAGAGCTATGTTGTTTCTACAAAGCTGTTTATCTTTTTTCTTTACAGAAAAACTTAGATTTTGCATAAGCTCTTCATTTTTCTATCACAAAAAGGGATAAAGTATTTAAAAATCAACATACCCCTAACGGAAAGATTTCTGATTGTCCAACTAAAACCAGTTTCTGTTCTAGCTGGTCTGACATCATTCTGTGTCCCCATGAGCTGCTGCACTGCCCTGAGACTGCATTCTTCTTTAGGGGCATTGCCAAAGCCTTTGCGTGAAGCGCTGCAAGCCCCTTTTTAGCTGAGCTGTCAATATACATCATGGGAGAGTCAGTCTGGCAAAAGCCACTGATGCCTGAAGCACCTGTATTATAACTGCCAACAGGCACCCCAGTAACCGAAGAGACAGAACAAGAAACATTGCATGTGGAATTTCAGAATTCTTTCTGTCTAAATGAAGTGTTGTTATTCTTTCCAACTTTTATTTTGGGATTGTTTATTCCCTAAAATATTTCAACTTTATGCAGTGGCTAGGCACAAGCCACCAGCACCAAAACCATTGAAATTTTAGTTCTTACCAGGAGGGAATACGGTTGTTACATGCTTTCTCATACGAGGTAATTTGCATGATATCAGCTGTTCAAGCTTTTGTTTAAATTTGTGCTCTATCTTGGTCACAGGCTAAGAGATAACTGCCCTTTCAAACCCAGAATTTTCTTAACAACTGTTCTAGATTTAACACNATGGATCACTAATCAAGACAGCACAGATAGCACTGCTATACAATTCTAACAAGTTATACTGAAATATTTCGTTGAAATTAAAAATAGAAAAACATTCAACTGAAAAACACTTACAGGCTCTGTTAAAGTTGTATCTTTTTCCAGGAACTGTACAACACAATAGGCGAGCTAGAATATAAGTCATATGATTATTTAGTTTAAACAGACACTGTTTAGACATTGCAGCATAACTAAATATCACAAAGTATAATAGAAGCACTTCAGATCGGGGAGGGGGATTGGACCCAACACAAAACACCCCTACACAGCCATTTTAAATTCTTCCAAACTAAACAAAAGAGCAATTAAAGCAGCGAGGTATCCAGGCCTGCTCTATCTTACAAAAGCTTCCTGCATACCAAAAATCTTCATTTTTTTTTTTTTCCATCCTAGAAGAAAATTACTTTTAAGCTCGACAGATATTTCCCTAACTCAGATCCAGTATCCAGATGGATTTTCCTCAATATCAATTCCTGTATTAACATTACAAAGCTATCATTTTCAAACATCTGTACTGGGGCTAAAAAAAGGTGATACTTTCAGTCAAAAAAAATTTTAAAACAGGTTTGCCTGAGCACACATTACTCAAGTACTAGAAACCTACAGCACACAACATTCAGTGGTAAGATTACAGGTGAAAGAATTTTAGCATATTACATGGCCACAAGAGATCAGGCAGCATCTGTCCAGCTGAGTATCCTGTCCCCAGCAACGTCCAACAACAAATGCCTGTGGAAGACCGTAGGCAGTGGGGGAAGCATAATGTGATTAAGTCACCAGCATGCTCTCCCAGCCTCTAGTGATTTCTGCCCAGGAGTCTTCTCAGGCCAAAGCGTGATATTATATGTTATATAATTACTTACTGTTTAGTTACTTAGCACATAGTTAAGTAACTAAACAACCATACCTCTGCCCAGTACAGAAACCATACAATAATCCTATTACTAAAGTAGTTACAATCCTAGATTTCATTAAGACTGATTTTAAGTCACAGTATTTTTCATCTCACAATATAAAGCAAAGACAAAAATTATTTACATGCATTGCATGTACATTTCGATACTTAGCATGCTTGAATTCAAGCATTAACTTTCCATTGTTTTTTAATCTGTTATCCCAAAGCAGATGATTACAATGCTGTAATTACAACAGGTCTCATTTATTTCTTTTACCCGTAGGCTAAGGATGTATATGGGTAGATTCAAAAAATAATAAGTGTCACACATTAATCTCATAAAATCCCATTTTATATATATTGTACAGTAATGCTTTACTGTTCAAAGACACAAAGACTCAAACTTAATTCGGCTTTAAGGGTAGGCTAAACTTGTACTGTAGCAACAAAGAAACCAGGCCACTCCTCATTGCAAAGCAGATTTAATGCTGGTTTACACCTTCAGGATAATATAAAACCAGAAAAACACAGTGCTGGAACCGCACATGGCACTAGTGGTTTATGAAGGGATAGATGAGTAGCCTGGTCAGCAAACCAAATGCTACTTTCAGGTACACAGTACAGCTGAATTAACAGGACCCTTTCAGGTACTGATGAACCTGATTAAACTTATCATAGAAAAAAGGATAGCTTGCTGTACTGATCTGTCACTGAGAATACCTTTGGCAAGTGACTGGCCCCTTTCATATCATTGACTCATTCCATGGAGCAGCCTATTGCATAGCTATAAACCACAAAGACAAGTGATTTAATTAAATTAAAACTTTATATGAGAATTAGGAATTAACTGAGCTCTTGACTTGATCCTGTTTGTAGGCTATAGAGTCATAATAATTTCACTTTAATTAGAAACTCACTTCCTCGTATCTTTAGTCTATAAGGAGCTGTATTAATGAGCTGACTAAGTTAACAAAGCAAGTCTTTAATTAGCCACAGCAGAACTACTTGCAAGTCTGCATCAAATGCATTCAAGACTCAAGTGCCATATGTCTGGAAAGGATATACGTTATTCCTCAAATAAAATGAACGTCTGTGCAAAGTAGAAGAATGGAAGTCAAATGAAGAAGTAAAGCATTCTGACAGCGTGTCATGGATCTACATAGTTTCTAGCTGATCCAGACAGCTACTATACATTTCTGCCATTTATACCCAATATTTTCCTCCCCTCCCCATCACTGGAATGGTTTTAGAAATAAAAAAGCACTTTAAAATAAGTACCTGGCCATACTCAAGGTTCCTTTATACACAGCATTTAGGTTACATAAAGGAAGTGATAACAGAACAAGGTCCTGGGATTAAATGAAGCTTAAGTGTGACAAAACTAGCAAGCAAAAAAGCTTCCCACTGCAGCTGACATGACTTTGACTCGCTGTTATATTCTTTCACTTTTAACATATGCTAAATATTATCTCAAAATTAATGTTTAGACATAAGATCTGTAAGATCTTTTTTAAAAAAAGTGACTGAATTTGCAAGTATTTTGGAATATTGATATTATAACACATACTGCTTTAAATTTCATTAGTTTCAAATGCAAATACAAAAAACCCCACCACTCTTAAAAATAGGCAAAAGCTTACCTGTGCATGAAACAAAGCTAATCCCTTTGCAGTATGCATGGGAATCAGAACTTTCATAAGGAACTGTTTGTGTTCTGCTTTCAGTGGCAGTGCAAAACCATTGATAATACTGAAAACATGAATAAGCAGGGTTTATTTTTATTAAAAAATAATTTTTTCCTAGCAAGTCAAGAATTTCTGTAAATTCAAGAGACACTCCATTTCTGATTCAATTTCTAAACCCGATTATTTCGAAGCCATAAAATAGCTCTACATATGCACAACCTTTAAAGTGTTGGTATCATGCGAGTTTAGACTCTTGGTAAGAATACTAGAGAGCCATAGTAGAAGTCAAATAATACTCATTAGTTGAGCTGAAGTATTTTTATTGTGACCTCCATTAAGTAAAGTCATCTACAGTAAGTCTTGCTGTCTAATTGTAAAGCTTAGACAGATGCATCAGGAAGCTGATCCATTTTACCCACAATCACTGGCAACTTGCAGAGGAAAAAAAATAGATGGCATACAATTTTAAACTATTTTAACAGTGCAGTTTGAAATTTTTTTTTGTTTTTTGAGATTGTTGAACAACCTTTCCCTCCAAAAACAAAGGTAAAAAGTTGTCTCATTGATTCAGTAATCTTATTTTTAAGAGTTGATGAGTCATAGAACACACAAAAGTCCTTCAGGAAGAGGTTGGGGTTTCCCCCCGTCCTACATTTTAGATAAATCTGAGAAAATAATGGTATCCCTTTCACTTGATTTTCATGAATATTTGTTCCACAATAGTTTCATAATGTTTGGGTTTTCAGTTAGACCAGTAATATTTATAAAATTTTCTACTGTGAAATATATGTGACAGTTTTGGAAAAAAGAGTAAATACTACCACAAAAACCTTAAAAGCTAAAAATTGAATTAGTGAAATAATGTCAAAAAAGATAATGAAAAAACCCTAGCACTTACAAGGCTTTCCTGAATAGAATTTAAAGAAAACCAGCCTGCTGAAGATTAAAGCATTTCATTCAGCATGAGGGCAAAAGTTAATATTCATTTTCTGAATCAAAGAACAAGTCATCTATCAGATATAAGATAAGCAAGAGTAGGTTTTCCTGACAAACAAGGACCCTTGTTTTGCCAATCATCTTTAAAACTTGCACCAAAAAATAATAATTTATACTCTATATCCTAATTTGATATTCACATGGTAACCCAGACAGTATTAGATTATACCAGTGACTGCACTTCATCACTCATTACTGTAATAATTCTTTCCCCCCCTCCATTCCCAAAGCAAGAAAGCTGAAGCAAACGCCCACAATAACATTTTATATTTTTTCTGTCAGATCTAACTTACCTTCCTAATATCTCAAGAAGTTCAGCAACACCATTGAAGTGCTCCGTTTCATATATAAACCTGTTACAAAAAAAGACAACCATCAAAAATCAAAACAGATTATTTCAAAAAGAAAATTTATTTCCAAAGAAATAACCTTTAATAAGCTTCAAATATTTGAAAGCCAGATCACAGACCAAAACTAGGTCTTCTGTTTCAAGCATAAATCACTGCAGACCCAGACCATGAAGGCAAGATAAAAATATTCCTCAACCTAGTTACACACACACACGTACATACACGGCATACCTGAGGAAAATGTTGTTAATCTGTTTTCTGATGAATGCTCTTAAACCGAGGAATTTTCCATAAATTCGGTGAAGAACTGTCTTTAGGAAATCACGTTCTCGTGGGTCTTCACTATCAAAGAGCTCCAACAACTTTAAAAATTAAATTGAAATTTATTACTTTTGAAAGACTTAAATTTTGTTATGTTACTAACCAATTCGATTTTTATCTTTAATTTACAAGTTTACATTAGGAAAATTAGAATCAGTTTAACTGAAAATTTTGTTTGGCTGTCAGGATTATATTTTCAAAGTTAGATTTTTAATAAAGCTGATTATTTTTTAAAAAAATAAACTCAGCAGCTTCATCCCCTTCAAAAGTCTGTATACAACAGACATCAAAGCCATTCCAACAACTATTACACTATCAAAGTAAAAATGAAATTGTAAGAATGAGATTATCAAACCTTAGTTAAGTGGTTTACACTTGGTCTTTAAGAAATCAGAATGAATCAAATTTGTGTCAGATATTCACAATTTCTTAATTAAAATCCCGTACTACTCATCTCAAAAAGCTATTTGTGTCTTGAAGGTTAGGCAAAAGCATTCCTATACAAGAAATTTCATAATTGATGATTTAATATGGAGGGGGTCACAAAATAAGCATAGGATATGTAATTATTAACTGATTCTCTGTGAATACAGACTAAATGCCGCAATAAGCTAGCAAGATTTTCCACACTTTTTTTTCTTGTAGAATGTTTTCCAAGGATACAGAAAAGACCATACTCACTTGAAGACATCAGAAGATATTCAATCCCATTACAGACCATTATTTTAGTTATTTTTTTCCCTGCATGTCCAAGTAAGAGCATATTCAGAAATATAAACTGTGCTAAAAAGTTCTAAACTTAGCTTAAGCAGTGACTACAGTCTCCTGCTCAGTCCAGATCTATGAGCTTAGGTATGTCTACACCAAGCAGCATAAGGGACTGGAAACAGCTGTTCAGAAGCTTTGTTCAGGCTCATTTCATTTTTATATTTAGAAGGAATTTCTCTACTCCACTTTTTCCCCATATATAGCTAGCTGTTCATTGCATTGTCTTTCTTGTATTCTAGAGAAAGATCAAGTGAAATGTCAAGAATTGAAACTCTGCAACATGGCTCTTAAGAGCCACAGGTCAATTAGTAAATTGGATACCCACGGCCAATAGTTCAGCAGCAGCTTCAGGCCTAAATTTTGTGGGAAAGTCAAATAAAACAGAGAAGAAGGAAACAACTAGAAACAAGGACAGTAAAACCAAACAAGTGGAAATCAAATGCAGTCACTGAAGGTGGGGAGGAAGAGCGTCCATCTATGTTTTTACTTCTCACTGCTGTACTGTGATGGCCTGCCAGCACTCACTCTTCAGATACTGAGCTTTTTCCTTGATAAACAAGTATTTTGACACGGTAAAAAACCCATCCCCACTGAGTTAACCTTGGACAAAAATTGTTATGGTATTCTACAGCCTAATTCCTTGAGAAGTTATATTTAATATGAAATCTCACTTCACTTTCTTGCTCAGTTACTTTGCATGGTGAAGCATGAATTTTCCTATGTACTTTCTTACTTGATTTTCCTTCTGTGGTTAACACACAATAGCAAAGAGAATAACACTATCTAGTCACAAGTTATCAGATGTTGGAACACATTTAATGTGCAATAAGTACATGAACTTTTTACAGGAAAAAAGTTTGCTGTTAACCCTATGTCAACATGAAAGCTTTAATATTCTCCTTAGCTGTACAGTTATCTGATAAGTTAAGCTTGAGAGGTGATATTTAAATCTGCAGGTGGGAAAAGTCTCTACATACCTGCTGTACAAATTTCTGGTCAATATATCGCTTTGCAATGCTAGGCTGAAAATCCGGGCTCTCCAAAAACCTCAGGAAAAATTCGTACACCAACTACAAACATTGAAATGAAAATTTTGGAGTTAGTAAGTACACCATAACACAGATCTCCACCCCCCCACCACCACAAAGTCAGTGGGACTATTCAGATGCTTAAAAGGTACAAAAGGAGACTGAAGCCTAACACATCACTGCTTAATCACAGCCTCTACCGGAATTTACTGAAAGAATTACAGTAAGTATCAAGAATACTTCAATTCCCAGAAGAGTCAAAGCTTTATATAATCTACTGAAAATATCACTAATGGACAAAAACCAAGTTCTAAGTATTACATATATTCACATTTCCTACTATATTAAGAATTTATTATGTAGAAATAAGTTACCAAACACTTATCAACACTGAGGGTAAAATTAAGTGCTCTAACATCATACAATTCCTTAAACAGATGAAGAAAAATCTGCTAACTAAGTGTTCCTGAAATTAAGTTTCAGCTGCAAACTCTAAAAATGAAAAGTCATATTAAAAAGCTGAATGAATACACAGAAACTTAAGAGTTTGGCTTAACATTAAGTTTCTACAGCCTGGACACTCAATTCAAACAACAGGACCCTCTGCAGATTTATCTTCAACATCCTTTATATTTTGTAGTGTATTATTTCTATTGAGTTCAAGTCCCCATTCGCTATGATCCCACAATGCCCAGAGATGGAAAAACAGACAGGAGATAGAGCTAGCGAGGACCTGAGGTAGCAGAGAGAGGCATGAAGAAGCCAGAGCACAAGTCCCATATATTGGGGTTCATCAGAAGTCCAAGACACAAAATACTGTACTTCCATAACAAAGGCAGATTTATAAAATACACATAAGGCATCTCTTAACTAAGACAATTGAGCGGAAAGATGTCTTACGTTTAGATACATTCAGGACTGCTTCTGTTCTCAACGCCTATTTCTTAACTCCATGTTAGTTAAATAACTGATTAGTAATAATACTAAAATGCAATTTAGATACATAAAGACATCACTGACAGGGCTTCTAAATAAAACCCACACAGAGCTGTGGTCATACTCACAGGCATCTATTTCAACTATTACCACTATGAGTACTTATTAAACTGAAAGCCAACACCCGAGTAATTCATAATTATACTTACGAAGTTCACTTGAGAAGTGCTTGACAATAACTACTTTTTATCTAGAACATTTCAGATAACCATTACTTATGCATAGCCTCAAGGAGGGTATGCTGTATCTGCAAAGCAGAAGCTCAGAAACACAAGTTCCCCTTCACTCTTTCTTCCCTTCTGACAGACTGTTACAAGAGCTTTTCATATCAGCAGTTTGAATGTATACAAATTTCATGTAACAGAACTGTATTAAAAGACAACCTTCCCTGTACAGCCTTAATTTGTTGTCTTGTGCATAAACACAATAGCACACAGTTGCACAATAGACAATATAGGGCAGAATTTTTAAAAGCTTGGTAATAGACAATCCAATAATATAATTTAAAATATTACCATACTCCATCCTCTGTCTTAGAAAGAGATCAACCGTGGCTGTTTAATATCTTAATCAATGACATGGACAGTGGGATCAAGTGCACCCTCAGCAAGTTTGCAGGTGACACCAAGCTGAGTGGTGCAGTTCACACACCTGAGGGACTGGACACCATCCAGAGGGACCTGGACAAGCTTGAGAAGTGGGCCCACGTGAACCTCATGAGGTTCAACAAAGCCAAGTGCAAGGTCCTGCACCTGGGTCGGGGCAAACCCCGGTATCAAGACAGGCTGGAGGATGAAGGGATTGAGAACAGCCCTGCAGAGAAGGGCTTGGGGGTACTGGTGGATGAAGAGCTGGACATGAGCCGGCAATGTGCACTTGCAGCCCAGAAGGCCAACCGTACCTTGGGCTGCATCAAAAGAAGCGTGGCCAGCAGGTTGAGGGAGGTGATTCTGCCCCTCTACTCTGCTCTGGTGAGACCCCACCTGGAGTTCCAGCTCTGGAGTCCTCAGTACAAAAAAAGACCTGCTGGAACGGGTCCAGAGAAGGGCCACAAAAATGATCAGAGGGATGGAACACCTCTCCTATGAAGAAAGGCTGAGAGAGTTGGGGCTGTTCAGCCTGGAGAAGAGAAGGCTGCGGGGAGAACTTATTGCGGCCTTTCAGTACTTAAAGGGGGCTTATAAGAGAGATGGGGACACACTTTTTAGCAGGGCCTGTTGCGATAGGACAAGGGGTAAAGGTTTTAAACTAAAAGCAGGTAGATTCAGGCTAGATATAAGGAAGAAATTTTTTATGATGAGGGTGGTGAAACACCGGAACAGGTTGCCCAGAGAGGTGGTAGATGCCCCATCCCTGGAAACATTCAAGGTCAGGTTGGACGGGGCTTTGAGCACCCTGATCTAGTTGAAGATGTCCCTCCCCCCACTGCAGGGGGGTTGGACTAGGTGATCTTTAAAGGTCCCTTCCAACCTAAACCATTCTATGATTCTACTGATCTTTTTCAAGCTAGAAACTACTTAAGTTAGGTAGTGGTTTGTATTGAAATGGGAAACACATGGCAGAGGGATGTTATTAGCAGCACTTCATAGGGATTAATTTTGGAATTAAACTTCATTAAATATTTCTGTAATAAATTTCTATATTAAATATTTCTGTCAGTGACCACAATAAAGAACAGTCATGTGTGATAACTGCTTAGACGATGACACGATATTGGAAGCTACCACCGGGGCAGCGGAGAGAAGAAAAAAGAAAAGAAAAAAAAAGTATGACAGGTTACCAATAAGAAAGGACAAGTTGACCCTGATGGCCTGGAGTAATACATACAGGATGAAACTCAAGGATTGCAAAGTCACATTTAGAGATCCAAGAAAAAGCTCTGCTAAGCATTTGCAAGCCTTTAAGCTGAGAAAGGGTTAACCATAAGATGACTAAGATCCATCTACACAATGAAGCCATGGAAGTGACAGATGAAATCCTGGGATATTCCAGGAAGATACTGACAGTACAGATAGAAATGCACAGTCCTACACATACTTGAGGAAATTTATTCAAACCTGAAAGGATACAGAGAAGGAGCCACTAGAATTGTCATGGGACAAAGTACCTTTTAAGAGTGAAGACTAAATTGGCATGTTTTGTTTTCCCTAAAGGACAGAGGGACGAAGGACAATTATGGCTTCTTTCCATAAATAGATATGGGGACTGCGATAAACATCAAGCAGAGGAACTAAGTTAAAGCATAATGCTGTAACATCTTGCTACAAGCTGTCCAAGATTAAGTTTAGGGTATCAATTAGGATCAAAACCAAGGTACATCCAATTTATAAAATAGACCAAGTCAGTATTAATGCAAGATTCTCAATATATGATGACAAATTAATCAGTTACATGTCTCATTTCTACTATAGGCAGAGTATGCATCAGTAACCATTTGAATGTTCATATAAACAGATGCAATTCCAGAACCATGATTGTTGCTATTGTTCTTAAAGAGCTTTCAGAAAAACAAAATTTAGTGCTCAAAAATCCAGTTTCTGAGCTGTATCGCAGGGAAATTTTGTGCACTGAATGAGTATTTATGCAGTTCTGATACTTACAGAATTGTCTAGCTTCCTGATAATTAGTACCAGTGCTCCTAGAACATGTACAGCTAGTAAAAGGTATCAAATAACTTTGGAAATCCTTGGGAGCCTTGGGAAATCCATAAAGATTTATCTGAGGCATTTCAGGAAGCAAGATGAAATGGCCATTTCTGGATAGTCAGCCCCTCCCTTCTCCTGTATGCTAATGTCTGCAAACTTAGAAGCATAACAACAACAACTATCAACTAGGGGGACAAGAATGGATTCTACCCACAACAGATACTGGCTGCTCCTACGTAAAATTAAAAAAAAAAAACCACACACAAAAACCAAAAACCCAACCCAACACAAACAAAAAAACCCCACGACCCCATGAGACAGGTATGCTCAACTTCCTTGAGTTTAACTGAAGCGTTACCATTGGAAATACTACATCGGGGAGAACTGTTGGATTTAGTCATTTGGTTCTCAAAATTGGTCTGCTTGGGTCAAAGAGCCATGAAATAGAAGTCCTATTACTTTGGTGATTCAATCTTCTTTCTTGCAGAGACCACTAGAACATTACTGCTTTAAGCTACCAATTCCACCAACTCTGCAACTCCCCAAGCTTCAGAATACAGAGTGGCTTTAATGCCAACCTGTTCAACCTAGTTTGGCTGTTACAAACCATCTTAAGTATTGCTTTAAAGCAATGTCTTTGAAGTGGCACTCGTTTTACTGAAGGTCTAGAGTCTTTTCTTGTGAGTACACACACTGGTAACTTACTAAGCCATTATCTATCATGTTATTTTATAAAGAAATGCCAACAGATTCAGCCAGAGAAAAGTAGAGATTCAGATTTTTTTTTCCTTTTCCCTCCCAGGAAACTGGCTACCTGACTGTCAGATCAGGACAGAACTCTGAATTTGTTTCTAACTGAGCAATCACAAATCACAGCCAGCAAAACATCCACACGCACAACCCCCCAAGCAGTTCTTTAGACTATACCAATAGTAATAATGAGTTTTGATATGGGGCAGGGGAAATGGGTGTGCACACCCCCTTCCTCCATACACAAAATTTGACACTTCCAGCAGTTTTGTGCTCCTGGAGGGCAATTAGTAAGTTATCAAATTCAGTCTTATACCATCCAGTAGCACGCGAACTGTAGAAGAAAGCACAGGAAAACACAAACTGTTTCTATTGTGCTGCAATGAGCAATCTATTCCAAGGACAGGATGAACAACTGACACAGGAGAGGGAAATCCAGAATCAGTCATCAGACAGCCTGGCCAAAACTCACTTACAAAAAGGCAAAGGAAAATGCTGAAAATAAAATTTCAAATAATACCATGGGCTACAAACCTCTTTCAATTTCTTAGACAAGCCTAAAGCGCAAGTGAACTGGTCACAGAAACCACAAGTCTTTTTCTAGAAAAAGAACTATAGTTTACTTATGACCTAAAGTGAACTGAGCTAACATTCACAAATTTTACTCATGAGAGACAGGGGCATTTTGAAGTCAGATGATGCCACTACTGACTATAAGAGAGACATTTGCATAGCCCTTGCACACTCCCACCCCTACAAAAATCAAGCCTCTCTTCTATTTCAGTTACAGCCATTTCTCCTATGAATTACAATCAACCATATATAAGATAGTAATTATCCCAGCCTTTAACCTGCAGTTATTTTTTGTGATAACTCATTTCTTACTTGGTTTAAGTCTCAAATACTATCCTGAACATGTACTTTTTATAGCCAATACTAGAAGTCCAGCTTTTTAAATAAGAGCATTTGTTGACACATTTGAACTGTACTATTACAGGGACAGAGTAGCATTTTAACTCTCTGAAGAGAGGGGAGAGAACAGTATGCAGACATGCGGTAGCTATCAATCTACCCGCTACTAGGAGTTGCTACATAACTTTTATTTAACAGCTAACTACTTATATAAATTTGGCAACAAACTACCTGAGATATGAACTTGGATGATTACAAGTGATTTAGGTTTGTTAAACTTTTAACAGTTAATTGGGGAAAAAAAAAAAATCAGCAGTATTGCAAGTCAATCATGTGATCGATACAGCAATGCTATAAAAATCACGAGATTGGCACAGGAATGCAACAATGGAATAACTAACCAACTGTTACCAAACAACACCACCCATATTGTTAAGTTTTGGCATGAAGGGAGGGAAGAGGATGGGAAGAATGAGGAGATATCTGTTTCTTGCTCAAAAGACAAATAAAAGCTACTACTCCATTTTTTGTTACTGTCAGAAGAAACCAAACTGTTAACATCCACTTATATTTTATTAAAGTCACACAAAAGAGTTGCTCAAGTGCAGAAAACAAACCTCTTAAGTAAAGAGCATAAAAATATATGGATGTTTTAGGTAATTAAGACATACATATACCACACTAACAGTGCAATCACTCTGTTAAAAAAAAAAAGGTAAATACCAATTTGGAAGACTTACATTTTGCCATATTTATACACATTAAGAAAAACACCAATCTTTTCCCTCCCAAGTCTAGAAACTCAATTGTATTATAAAAGCAATTTTGACGTTTTTACCAAAGGCACAAAATGACTCAAGTATCCATTCACAGTTCTTGCCTTACAAGAAGGCTTGAAAATAAAGGAATCACATACCTGTATGTGGGGCCATGAAGCTTCAAGAGTTGGTTCATCTTCTTCTGGATCAAAATCTGGGTTATCACTAGGCGGAAGTGTTCTGAAAATATTAGAACTAATCTGCAAGAGAAAAAGAATTGTTTAATTGTATCACTTTTTATGCTTCCACAGATCACACTCAGCAAGGTACTGCTTTTATTCTAAAATTACATGAAACAAAACCATCTTTAAAAAAAAAGTAATATAATAAATCACTTTATTCTTTATTTTTTCAAAACTGCTAAATGAAAACAGCCAAAAGTCTGAAACAGGCCAATGAAAATAATAAGAAAGTAGCTTTTGTCTCAACTGTTTTATAAGTTTGTAGCCAGACATGATCATATTTAAAATTTTCCTCCGAAACCATGAAAGTTAAAAGACAATTTCAGTTTCCCCTTAAAGACCAATTTTTAACTATGTGACACCGAGAGCTGAGGTTTTAAGACAACAAATACAGTATGACTAACCAATTATGATTTAATCAGAGCTCTCTTCACGCGTAAGGCAGACAATCCCAAAAATAGATCTAATTTTAGAGTTCTTCACTTTACTTAATTTCAAGATATTTCTCACTTTCAACTAAGAACTGAAGAACTGTTTAAAGTTTTTCACCTTTCATAATTTCAAGATATTTCAAGGTTTTGGGAAGTCAGAAATATATAACAATTGTAACTTTTTGATTTAACACAGAGTAACTTTGAAAAAAATAAGAAAAATAGCTACCAAGTTACTTTAAGTATGATATAGTCATATCAAATCCATTTCAAAAGGGCGAGTTTAAAAACATTTCTTCAGGCATTTTTGAGATATATACAAGTCTGGATAGAAGACCAATATTTCAGATGTCAACAGAAAAATAAATGTCATCTCTTCTGCCAGATGTAACATACTGGATTTTAAATCTCTAACATGAACAGAAGAGAACATGAAGTTCATTTAATTTCATTTCTTTATTTTCTACTGTTTTTTTCAGGAACACGTTTAGCCCAACTTTTCCAACCATCTTGGAAACACTCTAGTCTTTTCAATCAAATCTGTTTCAAATAGCTGCTAACCACCCAAACCTACTAAACACAAAGAAAATGTTTGAGA
>VYZW01010252.1:2553-19015 GCA_013401315.1 Balaeniceps rex
GTGGCCCTTGGTTGCATGGGTTGGGTTGGGGGTCCTGCTCTTGTGGGAAGGTTAGTCCTCAACTGGAGAACGCAGTGCATGCCAGGAGCCGTGCTTTTTAAGCAGGCAGCAAGGTATAGTGTAGATTGGGAGCAAAGCAAAGGTTTTTAAGATCAAGAATAAAATAAAATATTGATTCCCTGAAGAAGATCTTGGGAAGAGGTCTATATTCTAGGACAGCTCAGCAATATCTACTTATCCCAGACATAATAAGACAGAACATGAAAACAAAGAAAGGTAGAGGACTGAAGAAAGTGATTTTTCTATTATTCGGGTACTAAAAATTAGCTCTTGGTCCCAGGCAAGGGCATCATGGCCAAAGCAAATTCCTCTTCTTGGGGTTAAAGAAATTACCTGTTTGTTCTCATGGTGCAGATTGCATCACTTCCCTTTGTTACTATGTAGAGGTATTCCTTTCACGAGTCCTACCTGAGTGCATTTAGGAGAGGACCTCCCCTGACCTAGAGAAATTTCTGTCAGTACTAGTTACCAGTGTCTCTAGCTCAGGGCAGCTTATCTTCCTGCTCCCCAGAACAGAGCCTTATGCATTCTTTGCCCCTTTAATGCTAATACCCACATGTAATTGCAAGGACCTGTTCAGACAGGCTATCAATAAATATGTTAAATGACTTACATGAGGAGGTCTATCGGTATTTTGCTTTGAGCTCTGGGCAGTTTAAAAGTATTTGCTGTGGGGAGAGATGCATGCAGCAACAAGGGTGTCTAACTATATGATATAATTTATGGTACTTTTGCCCTTTGAGTGGCAATTGCATTGCTTTTTCAATTAAAAAAAAACTAACAAAACAACAAAATGAACTTCATAAACAGATACCTCTTCACACAAACCACATAGTGATGCCACGACTATTTAAAGAAGGAGACAATTCAGAGGATTAAGCTTGCGAATGTTCATGTCTCGCCTCTGATAAGTGCACCATCCTTTTGATTGATGTTTGTAACAAAGGTAAGGAAGATTTGTCACAAGGAGCATCTCAATTTCTCAAATCAAAATGCTGTCTGTCTGCTGTACTGGAGCAGCATTCTGGCTGCTAAGACTGTGGCCCTGTGGACAGTGATGCCAGCTTGGTCAGGCCATACCCAGGGCTGCTTGTTCCCACCTTCTGACTGTTTATTTCCTTTGTGCCTGCACAGCTGTTCATGCAACTTTGTAGTAAATTACATTTGGGAACTGAATTTTGCTTCCAGGTTGTTTTTCAGCTGAATCGGTTTGCTGCCCAGCCACACAAATAGTTGTGCTGGCACAATACGGGAGTGGTATGCTAGTGGGAAAGAGCAGCTGCTGCAGTGAGTGTGTCCGAGGCCTGAGAAGCTGCAATCAGCAAGAGGGAAAATGGGTAATTTAATCAAGGCCAAATGTTTATTACCCTTCTGGTGCCTGTGAAATTTGAAAACTGTCTGTCAATGTCAGGGCATGTCACTGTCTCTCTAATTGGTGGGATTAGCATCAGGTTTTGGTTTCTATCTTCTGTTTATCACTCTCTTCTCTCTTATTTAGTCTTTGCATTTATTGTTTGCATCACTTGCTGATGCAAGTGAAAGAAACAGTATTTGTAGTGTAATTTAACTGTCCAGAGGTTTAGATTACTCTTGCAGCATTGCTACTTAACACTTGTGTGAAAAGGTGGCTGGCTGTGGCTTCTCCTTTCCAGAAGTAGGGCAAGAGTTGTATATTCCTTCCTTAAAAAAAGTGCCAGGTTTGTGGAGTGCACCTCAGCAACCTCAAACACAAGCTTCTGGACATAGGAAATAAGAAAAGTCAGATTGTTTTTGCAGGGGATGTTGGGGTGTGGGAGATAGCAGGAACAAAGAATATTTTCTTAAATCAATAAGTTGTTGTAGGAGTGGTGTCATTGGTTGGGTTTTAAGTTTCTTGTCCATAGGTGTCAACAAATTGAGGGAACAGGACCAAAAAATAAATCTTACAAAATCAGTGCCTTTCAACACTTAGTGTATGAAGTGTACTACAAGCTCTAAACAGGTAAAGCAATTGCTTTGAAAACTGGATGGCAAGATGACTATTGCATGGAATAGAGAAGATTTGGGGTTGAACAAGTTAGCTGCTTTTGAGATGAGATATTGGGAAAAGCTGTTATCCCAGAAGAGATTTTTATTTTCTTATTTTCCCTCAATCCTGGGATGTGGTCCTGTTATCTCTGGAGGAGAACTTCCTGTTTTGTTTTTGGGGGTTGATTTTTTTGTTTTGTGTTTTTTGTTTTTTTGTTTTTTTTGTTTGTTTGTTTTTTTTTTTTTTGTTTTGGTTTGGTTTTTTTTGTTTGTTTTGTTTTGTTTTTGTTTTTTTTTCAGGGGGAAGTTCTTAACACTGGACAATGCATAGTAAGATTTACCCTAGCCAGCATTTTTATGTTTCTGTCCACTGTAACTTCACATCCTGTTCTCCAAGGAATGTGAGTAGCTAAGGCCTTTATTATGTGATCTGAATTTGTTTATTCTATAATGACAATAGTTAACTATTTGAGAGAAATAAGACCCAGATAATGAGTAGAGAACACTGAGGAAATGGGTGATCTGCTTAGTCATGCAGACTCTGTAAGTAATTGTTTTTTTCTGACTCTCCCTTAAAAAATTGTTTAGAGGTGCCTTTTTCTTCCTCCTGTACTTACCGTAGCACTCCCGAAAAACAAGAAAGGAGATCTTATATTTCAACTGAATCAATGCTTCTGGTCAGTGAAATGCTTATTTTGCTTATTTTAACAGAATGAGATACAGAGCTGCTAGCCTCTGCTGCTAGT
Organism: Balaeniceps rex; assembly: GCA_013401315.1. NCBI lineage: Eukaryota > Metazoa > Chordata > Aves > Pelecaniformes > Balaenicipitidae > Balaeniceps > Balaeniceps rex. Next base: position 5,367 of record VYZW01010252.1, read on the forward strand.
TGGAACCTTTTTGTGAATATATATATGCTTTTATTGTGATGAGAAGATGCATCTTCTAGAAAGTCCTTAACTTTTATCACTTGTCTCCTTCATTCCTAACAGAGAGAGAACTGTGGATGAAATTGAGTGAGATTTTACAGCATTGCCAGTAAATCTGCTCTGGAAGTGCCATGTAACTAGTTTTCTCTGTTAAAGAATGCTACTGATTGTACCCAAGAACTCCCCATCAAAAGAAGAGTTATAGTACTATTCAAATTTCTGAGTTCAGCCCAAATCAATAATGATCAAGAATTCCTACCATTAGACTAATGGATAGTTTAAGTACAATGACTTGGCAACCTTGATTCAAGACTAATAATTCAATAATCCAACTAATAATTCAAGAGGAGGGGAGGAAAAATAGAGATGGGACAAGAAATTCCGTTCCTGTTGTATTTTGGGAGATAGCAGCAGCCCAGGGTAGGGATGTTGACTTCTTACAAGATATGGTCCCCTTTGCTTGGGATGGTAACATGTCAACAGGATGCTAGAAGAACTGGCTTGCCTGCAGTTCCTTCTGTACTTGCTTGCTGGGTACAGCAGCCAGTCAAGCAGCATTTACAAACACTAAATGAGCTTTGATAGAAAAAGTGGTCACTTGGGCAAAGCAGTTGACTGAAACTTGCACTTAATTTTGAGAGCAAGAATACGCAAAAGGCTATGCATTTTTGAAGATCGCAGCTGAATGCTCTTTATCATTCCACTTCTGCATCTTGGAAACATAACATTTGGATTCTGCATGGGTATGAATATCTATACAGTATTGTCTGTTCAGAAAGAACCAGTACTACAAAAGACGTTCTTCGCATTTATGAAGATTAAGTGAATTTATACATTTGGGAGATACTCTAAAAGAGTTGTGTCTAGTAGCCAGCAGCTACTTCTGTAGATGACTGTCATGGTGCTTATTCACCATACAGTGTTTTTTAATATTTTGCTAATAAGTCCCTTTTCAATTGCACCTTCCTGTGTTAGCGTTGGATATGCTTGTGCCCGTTCGTAAGGGTAATTAATGTCCTGTTTAACATACGTTGGGACTGGACAGTTGGGTATCTTTACCAAAAGGGTATGGTGACCTGCAAGATGTGTTATCTTTATGTTAATATTTGTGTATCTCCTTAGCCAAACTTGCATTGTGCTGCTTATAAAGCTCTTTCGAAAGTAAGCTCAAGTATGTAGAGTCATGCTCACAATTTTATAAGCTAAAAATGTAATATGTATATCATGAGACTCATAGCTTAGTTTCTTTTGTGAAATAATACTTAGTATCTCTAATTGGGGTGTTTTGTGTGTGGATATGCAAATGATCCCCCGAACAGTGTGTTGGATTGTTTGTGCTGTATGGTGAGAGGCAGTAAGCTGCATTCTTTTCCCTTGCAGGCCTGTCCAAACCATTGGGACGTTTTGAGCCAGTGAAACGCAACCAAAGTGGCGATTCCATTACTAAGGACAAAACCACGGGAGGCTATTTCATCAAGTTGCTTTCCATGTGAGCTGCCTATAGTGTCAATCCTAAGTGTTATCAAAACAAATGTATTTGTCCAGAATAGATAAGGATCAATGTGACTGTTTTATTTTGACCTGTTTAGTGGGAAAGGCAAAGATCTAGAGGTTTTGGTGACTTTGTTCTCAAAACCAGCAGAAAGTGACCTTTATAAGTGGTGTTTACTGTAAATTTTTCCAGCACTGTGCAAGTAGAATGTTCTGTTGGAGGGAATGACTCTGAAAGAAACTCATGTTTCTGACAGTTTTTAATCCTTTAATGGATTTTTAATCTACAGTGGAATCCAATAAAAATTAGTTTAATGTCTGATTGCTTGACAGACTGGAGCAACTTGGGTCTAACCTATGCTAATTGTCATTTTCATATCATGGGAGTTCAAAACTGTTTATTTCCATTTCCTCCTACTTCAGGACTTTTTGGGTTTCATCTTTCTTTTTTTGCTTGTGTTCAAGTTTCTTTGCTAAACTGTAGGTGGCATAAGTAACACTTTCTCATCGCTAGTGTAATTATCATTGCTGGAGGTGGGGTAGAGAATAAAGAGGAACAAAACCATGTTGAATTCTTCTTTTTTCTAAAAACTGCATAAACCAAAACGCCAGTTTTTAAGTCCAGTTCAGAAGAGGAAGAAAGATGAGGCATCGAAACCAAACTCCCAGTCCTCTGCAACTCTCGGTAGTGAAATGCAGACATATGACCAAAGGAAGAGTTAAGTTGTGTTTACTTTGTGATCTGTTGATGACAGTGTGTAATGTGACTGGCGTCTGTCTCATAGGGGATGGTGGGTTGCCCTGGACCGCTGCTGATGGGAAAGCTTGTTTCCTGAGCAGAGACACAGTCAAAGACGGTGAATCATTCCCCCGTAATGAAATGTGTTTCTCTGGGAGGCAAAGAAAGAAGAGTGTGTGGATGGGGTGATACTGAGAAAACAGGATAGATCAACTAGGCCTTTCAGCATTGGGAAGACATGCAATTTTCCTCGTTCTGAAAGATGAAAACATTGTTTATGAGCTATATCAGTCTGTTTCTGTGGGATACTCTTCAAGGAGGTAAGCCATAATGTTAGCATATCTCAATGACCAAATCCATAGCTTGTCTTCATAGAGTGACAGTGACTGATCTTTACTTGAGACGGGATTAGCTCTTTGCCTTTTCACTCCTCTCTGTTCCACTGCTTCTGTTTATGTAATTTATTCTTGATTTATTACATAACTTCTTCTCTGGCACCTGTGTATAACAAGAGCTTAACTCCTAGAGGGATCTTTAGGTTATCTGGATCTTCCTTGCTTGTGGAAATTGGTTCACCTCTTGCCATAGTTTGGATACTCACAAAGAGAAGGCTTGGCATACCTCTCCCATGAGATGACTTTTAAAATCTATCTTTTGGAATTTGAGAATGGTTGACATTAATGCAGGGTAGGCAAATTTACCCCAAGTTAATCTGCTATATAAAATGTATTGAATATAATTTGAAATCCTGACATGCCACGCCCTACTATTGAGTCTTCCCCATCATTTGAAATCTTTTCTCGGGATTTTACTCCTCTCACAGGTACTGGTTGTTTTTCTATAGCTATAGTGCCATGGGCAAAACCTGTAAAAGCACACTTGAAAGTGGCTTTTATATTGAAATGCTGTTTGCTTTGAAAGCAGAAACAGTGATCAGGGAAGGAAAGTTTCCTTTTCTCAATTTGTTTCATTAGAAGGGAATGCAAGTGCCATTTATACAGCAGTTGCCAGAGCTAAAAACATAAACGGGGATTCTGTGAAGTAAGAGACAAAATTTCTGTTCATTTGTGATGGTGATAATCCAGATGAGTGTCAGTAATTACTGGAAGCAAAACTGATCACGTGCTTCTTACCTCACATAGCCTGAAATTTTATGCAGGGCAAAACAAACCGCTCTTCTAGATAGGGCAGTTCACTGGTGAGGACATTTCGAGTATTTCAAAGGAAAGAGTTGATTTATAGGAAGCCAATTGCTACTTTAATGTGATCAAATAAAGTTGCTTTTAAAAGCAATGCAACATTGTTTGGGCAAATAATTACATATGTACATATATACAAACACAAAAATAGTTTGCCCATTTCTGCTGGCTCTATCCAGAGATAAAGAGCTTGTCAGTGCCTTACGAAGTCTGTGTGGAAGTGAGCACTGACATCTTATGAAGAGTATTCAGGTTTTTTTTCTTTAAAGGTTACAAAATGTTGACACTATTGGCAGTAGGGTGTACTCGCGTCCCTTCTGAAACGCAGGAGAGAAAGGACCCTGTGGCAGGAGGTTCCCACAGCCGTTGATGGATGACACCGCTGTGTGCCGCTGTCTCCAGTCCGGGTTGTGTAATGATCTGCAGATGCTGCCATTGACTCGCGCTAGCTCTTTTTGTTCGGGATCGCAGTGGGAGCCAGGCCTTATGTAATGTTCATTGTCACGTTCTCCGTTCCAGCACTGTCATGTCAACAGAGGGGAAGGATTAGTTCTCCCTTTTCTTTCTTTATGGGTTGGTTTTAGGGGTTTTTCTGCTTCCTCCCCGTGTTCTTGCAGCAGCTTTTGTTGGTTTTGTTGTCAGGGAACAACCAGTTTCAGGCTGGTTTTAGTGTTGTGGTGCCTTTTAGGAAGGAGATTATTAACCTAGAGAGAATAAATGAGCAGGTCCTGCAATTCTCCCAGAACTGATATATGGAAGTGTTTTTTAAAGGACTCATTTTTTTTTTCTCTCGATTTCCTGCTCCCCACAAATCACAGTGGGATCCTTAATACTTAGATCAAATGTGTGTGAAGACTAGATGCATGGTGCCTGTGTTTGCCTGGGTGGGGAGAAGCACGCTTGCCTTCCTCAGAAGGGTGGAAGGGTGGTCCAAGGCAAGGAGATGCTCTCCAATTTATGATTTTACAGTTTGCTGCTTTTTCCTTTCTTCAGTTTAATATTCCTGTAGTAAACACATAACTTAGAGAGGGCATCAATGCCACTTAGTTTCGTTGCAATTTGAACAAGAGGAAATGAAGGAGGAGAATTGTTTTCTTTCTTTCCAGCTAGCAGTGTATGGCCACCGTGAGTCACAGCTGCAAAACTGTATTGCTTAAGTCTTAACAGTCTCGGACTGCAAAGGAAGAAGGGATTTAAATCACGAAGTAATCAATTAAGGATGGCTTTAAATGCAATTTGTGTGGGTTATCGCTGGGGGAAAGAAGATCCTGTTGATTTTTCAGTAAACACTTAAGTTTGCTTTGTTGAAAACATACAGAGTATCTGCTAAACTAGTATTGGTCAGTAACACTGTTGGCTCTTTTTTGAGAAAATATTTATCCTTTTAAGTTATTCCCCCTCCCCCACTATTTTTTACATGATAATGTAAAATAGAGATTTTAATAAGTTACATAATGTAAATTAGAGAAGTTCTAATGTTTGTTAGAATCAAACTGTCCAAACCCACTGATCTCGCATTTATTTCGTATTAGGTTTTTAAATTGAACAGAAGAGTATTCATTGTTATTTTGCAATAACATTGCAAGTTATTACTTGCAAACTGTTACAAGATTCTTTTATCTTACAGAGAAGCTTAAGCTCTTGACTTCTTTAGTGATCCATCTGTGTGATTTATAATAATTTTCCATTAGTTACTGAAGGCTACCTATAAGGTACCAAAACTGTGCTAGCATGCAATCTAGCAAAAAGATGAGATTTCTCTCAAGGAGCCAGCAGTTACCTTCGTATGCATCCAGTTTGAAGTGTTTGTGTGTGAGCTGAGTGTGTAAGAGAAATCTTATGGCCCCAATCAACCATTTTGCTGTTTTGCTGCCAAACAAAAAAAGATAAAGGAAATTATTATTACCATAAAACATGACTGTATAGCAGAAACTGAAGAATGTTATGCGGCACTGACTTTGAAATACCTGGTTTTATTAAGCTGTGCAAATCCTCTTGTGATTTGCCAGCATGCTTGATCCTGTTTCTGTGGCCAGGCACCACAATGACCAATGTGAAGTCTTGGTTACAAAACAGGCTTTAAGAGACAAATCTTGATGAGTCCTGGATATTGGGCTTGGCTGGAGGCTGGGGAGGTGATGGAATCCTCTTTACTATTCAGCACCATAGTAGCATTAGTGTTAAACCTGCCCTTTCTGAAGGGATTTGTATGGGATGGGTGTGTACTCAGGAATGAGCATGTCCTGTGCCTAAATCACTTGTGTCATAGCAGGCAAAGAGCTTCCGTAAAGCCACATTGGCTTCTGTGGCTTCCTGGAGGTACAGGGGAATCCTGCTCCTCCTTGCTCAGGTGTGGAAGGACTCCAGTCTGCCCTGTCCTGCATCCTTCCTTTTTACTTGTTTGTGTTTGTAATAGTTAATTAAATAATAGTTTAGTTTTTATAGTGCTGATAAGTCCTCTGATGAAAGCAGTGATGTTGTACAGAAATGGGCAAAGTCACGAGATCCCATGATGTTTGCTGTTTCACTTAATAGTTTGGCTCATGGCATGTGTGATCCTGTGGTGAAAAACTATCTATGGGGAAAAAGTTCGCTTTCACATTTCTCTCTAACTTCATATGTAAGAAGAAATGGTGATTTTAAAAACCTTTGCAGAGTGAAAGAAAAACACAAGGACAACAGAAATGTGTCCAAATTTGCAAGCCCTTGAAGTTTCCTCATCCAGAACTGGGCCTCCTTTCTGTGCAGGCTGAGGAGGAGGCAGTCATCACCACGTGGCATTTACTTACTATCTGAAATGTTCTACCTTAAAAAAGCAAAGCCCAAAAAACTTCAGAACTATTTTTATCTTTGTTGAAAGACAGGACATAATACATGAGAGAGGCTGTCTTGGATGTTGATTTGATGTGCAGTTGATTGCAGGGTTTAACTTCCTGGGTAGGATAAACATGACAGCTCTTTTTTGCTTCCTGAGTAAGCAAGAGGAATTTTTCAAAGTGTTTTCACCTAATAATCCACCCCGTTTTCTCAGCAGCCTCACCATGTATTGAACTGGGCACTGTACTGTATGGACCTCTGGCTTTCTGTTGTAAACTGCGGTGCAGCAGGTTTGGTTTGTATTTCTTGGTGCTGGTAACCCTTCTTACGGTGTACCACTTGGGGTGCAGCTTCCCTTTTTGCAGCAGGGCAGGAGGCTCGCAGGTTTGTCTAACGTGGGGCAGATGGACAGTCCAGACAAATGGTAACTTTGATTAGTTGAAGGTAATCTGTTTATCTCTCGCAAAGTGCCCTTCCTACAGCAATTAAATGTTGAGCACGGTGCGCCTGTGTGTGCAAAGGCAAGAGATGGGGCAGGTTGGAATAACTCAGCCGTAAAACAGTAGCGGTAGCTACAATCTGGCCCTGTTGTGTAATTCCCCTTGGTGGAAGGCTCCGAACTGGGTCAGATCGGTGTGAGAAACGAGGGCAGTCTCGCGGCTGTGTAATGTGTGTAATGTCTACCTGCCCGGCCTGCCGTGTCCCTGCTGCGCACTCCTGGTGCCACCAGGCAGGGTGGGAGCCCTCCTGAGACCTGGGGTTTACACAATGGAGAGCGGCTGCTGCAAAGCCGAGGAGGAGAATGGGAAGGAGGAAGACAGACAGCAGCATGACAATGGGCACAGAGGAGTTAACCATCTTTGTTTCATCCAGCTTCTGCGAGATTTAATTAAGTCTTTTCGAAAGCTTCTGTTAACTCTCCTACATGTGGCTGGGGCTGCTGAACAGGTGTCAAGAGTTAGCTTATAAAGAACATGTACTTACTGCTAAAACAAAAATAAAGCTTAGATTAGAGCCCTTTTGTACTCCAGTCTGAGAGATAGCTGCTCTCCACTGGGTTTCATTTTATTTATAGAAAGAGAAGGACCCATATCCTTTCCTTTAAACAATTTTCAGAAAGTGTTTTGTGGTGGGTTGTTTTTTTTTTGTTTTTTTTTTTTTTTTTTTTAAGGTTCTGTGACAAACAATGAAACATGAAAGATGATACACAGGAGGATACTGTTGAGAGAAACTGTATCATGTGTCAGTCTTTGACCTGGAGCGTTTAGTGGCATTACAGCACTTCTGCTTTTCCCGTTTGTAGATGAGAATTCATTTCTGCCATTTTAGTAGTGTTTGTATTTCTTCTTTTTTTGGGGGGGTGGTGGGTTTTTTTTGGTGGTGCTTAGTTTGCTGGGATAGTAAAACAAGGAGTTTTTTTTAACGTGCTTCTGTTGATATGGGTTCCGGCAGATAGCATGAAAGGTGCTTTATAGCACAGTGTGGACAGCATGGGAATAAATAAATCCCCTTGAAATCCCAGGGGACCATCAGAGACCTACAAAGGTAACACTACTGACCATCTCCTTCTGAAATGTAAGGAAACACATGCAGCTTTACAGTTACAGGCCTGAGTACAACCTCTAAAGAGTAAAACAATGTTTGTTTTCCTTAGGGCTGAATATCAGCTGGAAGGGAACTTTGTTGCTATTTAAAAGTAAAAATAAGCCACTGTTTTGAAATACACATAGACTTTAGAAGGCGTTTGTCAGGAAAAACTTCTGATAATAGATTGCTTTGCATCTGTGGTCCTTGACTGAAGTCACCAGACATCAGAAAGTAAGCAGTGCCGGACCTTACAGTGCCCGGCGGTCACCGTACTGCAGCAGGCTGACAGCAACAGGGCTCGGTACCTGCGTACCAGCAGACCACAGAAGCTGAATAAATCTATTTGGCTTGTGTAAACTGGCACAGTTCCACTTGAGCTAATCTAGATTTTGGCCTTTTCTACTATCTGCTTGACTAAGCCAACTTATTTTGTGTGACACGTGTAATAGTGTAGGGACTTCAGTTGTCTCTGCCTGGTGGTAAAGTGCCCCTGGGACCTTGTGGTGAAAGGCTTCCTATTCCAATACCAATCTCCACAAAGCCTGTTCTTCACTTGTGTTTTTTTTCTTTCAGACTCTCTTCAATGTTATTGAGGAGCTGAGAGAGGCAAAGCAGGAACTGATGACTTCAGCTGGAATAATTCAGCATACTTGACAGTTAGATTTTCAGCCCTGCTGCAGGGGTGTTGAATTGTGTCTTTAACCTTCAAGTTTCTGAGCTCATCTAGTTACTGCTGAAACTGAATTTTTTCTGTTTCTTGAAGCGTTTGTAGATATGTATGCTGCCTTATCTGCTTAAAAGTTTATTTTATTTTTAAAGTGACTGATTAGTTCTCAAACATTTTATAGTTTACACTGGAAGTGTGGTTAAGTAGGGCGCAGTGGAAAATGAGTGATGAGGAAATGTTTCCCTCTTCTTTCTTTAAAGATTTTTGGGGAATATGTGGGTAGTAATTCTTCTGAGGCTTGATTTTTGAACACATCGTTTGCTTTATGTTCCTTGAGATCAAGATGCCTTCTTTATTTTCTTTTCTTGCTTGTGTGTGTTTCTTTTCATGCATCTTACACAGCTCCTTTATGATAATTCTTTGTGTATGGAAGAGGAGCACCCATCACTGTCCAGAAGTGACAGTGCATGATCTGAGCAGATAAACTTGTGACTTCATGATTGCCCTGGCCCTCTCTTTAGGCTTTATGGTTGTTTTGTACCATGATTTCTGCTATGATGCACTGGAGTAGCGTAACAGAGGAATTATGCACAGCCAGCTCTGGTCTTGTCCTTTAGAGGAAGGAAATGCAAATTCCCTCTCATCCATCCTTCCTTTGTGTTTACTTTTATTCTTACCCTGCTTTACAAAGGGATGTACAACCTTTAAAAACTGGGTCTTTGTTGTCTTCTGTCCATACCGTTATTAAGGTAATGCTGTCTCTGTTCTGTTGATTGGAACAGAGACTTCAGACAGTCTGTGATGAGTAGCTGGGTGACCTTCGCAGCAGGTGCAGCTAAGTCAGGAGGGTGGTTTCTGTCTGTGACCCATGGTCTGCATACTCCAATGATGCAGTGCTCAGGGATCAGGGTAACAGGTATCCATAACTGACTCTGATCCTTTTTAATATGCTTCATGTTTGGATGGTAGTATTCTGAAATTCTTAACATAATTTATTTATTTTTGTATCTTTGTATAATCAGACATTGATACTAGGAATCTTTCTGCTGTGTACATGTCAAGGATACCAAGAAAGAGGTGTTTTTTTGAGTGATTAGTTAATATGTTGGTTCTGATATTGATTCTACAGTGCTGGGACTATACCATTATGATGCATTGCTTATGGCATCCATTTTCTACACAGGATTCTGTGCACAGTCTGATATAACTGTTATTTAAAAGATTGATGGCAGATTTGTGTTTTTATATGCAGTAATCCTGCTATGATCTTGAGCCTTGAGGCTCAAAGTTTGGGATTTACTGGGCTCATTATTGTACCTCTTCTCTTTTCTCGCAGGGCTGCCTCACGGTAGAACATGAGCAGGTAATGCACAAGGAGCACCACTGGGAATCATGTCAGACGACTCAATCTCAGGGAGTGATCCGGACCTGGACCCGGACTTGGAGCAGGAGGATATGGAAGAGGAGGAGGAGGAAGATGAGGAGGAGGCGATGGAAGAGGACAACGATGGGGATGACGAGGAGGACTTACTTGATGAGAGTGGTAAGTGAACAGGGTTGTGAATCTCTGTATGCATTTGTTATACAAAACTGGCGTTACTGATTTTGGTGAGCAACACCTTGGTAGATAGCATAAGGGTTAGGATTTGTCCAGCGCTTGGTAGGGAGAAGTGCTTATGTGGGTGTTTAGTTTAAATAGGGATTTAATATAGGTTAAATTTGGACTCCTGGCCAAAAAAAATTACCATCACGAAAACAAGCCACAAGCATAAATTTTAAGGAGGACAGAATTTTTAAAATAGCTACAGATTCTGGGGAAGCGATTATACAAAGAAGTAAATAAATCAATTTACAAATACTTGTGTTATTAAAAGGATCCAGTGAAATTAAATATATTTACATCACTGGCTTGCCCATAGGTAAACAATTTAAGGATGCTATGGGCAATTATTGTTCACTTACAGTAATCATCTTTAACAACTGGAAAATGTTCTTTTCTGACAGCATACAGGTTGAGTTTATTTTTGTTTGTTTGTTTTACAATATGAATGGTGGCAGTGCTGACTAAGTAAGGTGTCACCTTCTATCCTCACCTAGTTATAACTGCCCCATTCTCCTCTTCAGTTAGGACCAATATAGCTGTTTCTGGACCTGTGCTGTGCAGGTTACATTTAAGCAAGATTAGGTAACTGTTCCGGTTCATGGCACGATCCTAGAAAAATGTGGTTTGGTCAGCAGAAGGGCTGATGTTCTAGGGCATGTAGATAGGAGTCCATGGCTCGGGTGGGAATTCCCTGTGCTGTATTTGACACCAAACTCCTTGTATCGTGAAACTACAGCCCGAGCCTAAGGGGATGCTGTATTTGCTTCCTTTAAAATTGTGATTTTTAGTAATTTCAAAGGGTGTGCAGATTTTTGAATGCACCTATGTCAACCTACTGAGAATAGTCTTCCTTTTCTTAGTGTAGAATGTGTTAAAGACGGATACTTCTCTCTTCTTCTAGTTACTAAAGTACTTTTGGTTTCAAAGTACATTGTTGTCCTCAAGTGTTGTTTGGTTGGTTTTTTTGTATTCTTTCAGCCACGTGCTACTTGAAGATGCTGTTTTGATTTAAAATGCTTATAAAATGTTTACACAAATGGATTTTATTCCTCTGGTTTTATTCACGTGATGGCTTTTCCTAATGAGAAAGTAGCAGAAATGGAAGCGTTAGTTCAGGTAAGAAACAAGGGAATTCCCAGGAGATAGAGTTATAGGGCCACAGATTACTTTGTCTGGTGGTGACCTTGTCACTTTGTTCATGGGAACCTGCACCCAGCGGAGCAGTAGGAAGTGTGATGTTGTAGACAAACTTTTATTAACAGAGAGGAGTGGCTGTATGTCATGTCCAAGTGGGTCATTGCCCATGGTTATTTTGTCATAGACCTATGTATTTTATCATCTACATCTATATTATTGTGGCTGAATACTCAATCGTTTATCAGGATTATTCTTTCCAAAGCAAACAAAATTAATGTAGCTATATCAGAACATCACTAACCATTAATGACAGCTGTTTATTTTCATCTTAAAACACTAGAAACATGTTTATGGTTTACATTTCTGTAGTGACTAATTAAAAATAAATTTTAACACATGTAGGAAATAATGAGGAAGAGTAAGAAGACAATTTATATGTAACTAACATAAAATGTTTTTATAGTTTTTCATTAGGTACAGGAAAAACTCTCCCTTACACAATCTGAGCAAAGCTAGATTGCCTCTGAGGTTTCAGATTGTTTCAGCTTTAATTCTGACTGCCAGAATATCAGGATGCTTTCTGTGTGCTTAGCTGTATAATTATTGTTTTCTGTGGAGGTGTCCACTCTGCTTTTCCTGATACCTCTTCACAGCTACATACTGCCTCAGAAATGCCATTTGACATCTATATTACTTTAAATCTAATATAAAACCGGTCTCCTGCTATTTGGCCTATGAAATATAGCTAACTTCAGAATTAAGAGGATCATTTTATTTTGCCCGTCTGATGTTTATAGTCCCGTCTTTTTATAGATGGTCCTTGTTCATAAAAATCCTCTTAGGAACAGACAGTTGCTTTTATTCACAAGAAGGAAGTGCGTGCTCTAATGTTTATACTATGAAGCTTTTTAAAAGCTTAATTTTAATAATCTCTATTAAAAGTTTGTTCTCCCTGTTCCCAGCTGTGCTGTTCTCCTCCCCTCCTGGTATTGTGGTTATTCTGTAGATGGGGCTCCTGGGGTGATCCTTCCCTTGTGGATGGGCTCTTGCATATTTCTAGCACTACAAGATTTAGAATATTATTAATCTTTCACAGTTATTTCCTTGGAAGGGTGACAGACTGCATATATGTTTTCTCCAAACTGAAACTTGTTTTGATAGTGATTAGAACAATTATAAACCTAACATTTTTACTGCTTGCTTGCAAAATAGTGGCTTTGTTTTGGGAACGTAGGTTTTCCATGTTTTGATGGTGACTCAGATTACTTATGAACCTTCCAGGGTTAATGCAGTATTACCCACACCTGTTGATGGTGGATAGTCTGGTCTCAGACTTAGCAGTCACTTGCTTTGCATGTTTAACCTATTTCTGTCTTTTTGATATATGTTGTGTGTGGTTTCAGTTTCAGAATTTTCTTTGTGTTCTTTTACATTCTGGTAATTAAGAGTGTTATCTTCAGTTTTGGTGCAGTTTTTCTCTTTTCTGCTCTGAGAACCTGAAATTTTGTTTGCATTTAGTATAGGCTGTCCCATAGATGGTCTAGAGTTTACTTTAGTTTGGACTTTTATGGTACAAACTTTCAGTCTTGATGAAAGCAGTTCTTAAACCTTCTCCCCCTGCCCTCTAGGAAGAAAAAGAGCACAGAAGGCTAGTTTTCTGAATATTTCTGAATAAGTGAGAGTTAATAACCGCATAGCTTACATACTTTGTACATTTCTTCAGTGGTGGTCAGTTATTGAATCTTAGCATCATGTGTAGGAGCTCTTATAGCCTTAGTCTTTTTTTTCCTAGAACACTTCTTCCAGGACATACCTACCCTGACACTTATAACCCTTTGCCAGTGGCTGCCAGACTGCACACCCATCCCAGCAGCACGCTTCAATCCTAGCCAAAGGATTGCTTTTCCAGCCTTGTTATGCGTGCCCGCTGCATCTGTTTCCTCATCATTTGTGGGTGGCAGCAGTTGTTTTAGCACGTTCGATTTTGTGATATCAGTGCGTGACTGCTAAGAACTTTTTTCATTAACTCCCTAATCCTTTTCACTAGAAATGTGATGTACTGATGACTGTAGAGATAAAGGGCTGTTTCAAGTCCTGCACTTTTTCTCTGGTCCCGGTAGTTGCTCAGGGCAGTGTAGAGCTCCATAGGAATAAAAGCTGATTTGAGCAAAGAGGAAACAAACCTCCGATATGGATTTTACAGATCATTTCAAATGCAGGGACTGTTCATACCTCAGAGCTTTCCTGAGGAAAGCTGTTGAGTGTTTGAACGAATCCCACTGTAGAGCTCTGTTTTTTCACTTCCTGAATGTCTTTGGATTATTCTGATTGAAGTCTCTGGAATTCATCGTTTCCTACTCATACATATTG
>VYZW01010252.1:22578-45192 GCA_013401315.1 Balaeniceps rex
ATCTGCAAGTTACTGTTTGCAGAGTGCAAGGTGGATTTCCTGGGGGGAAGAGGAGAGTGGTGATTGACATCTTTCCATTTTTTCCTTCTTGATGGACTTTCCTATCTTGACTTTTTTATTTTGGTTACTTGTGGCTGGATGCAGCTCCCTCCAGAGTCCACCAGTAGTATTTCTAAAGAAGCTGCATATAAGAAAGGCATATCCTGGGCGAAGCAAACCTCTTCTCAACAGTAAGTTTGTTGCCTCCGCAATGGCCCTGATCTTTGTAAACCTGGGAAACCAAGCCTGAACTTCTATGTACCACTGTGCACTTTGCTGTTCTTAAACAACCAGTAAGATTTTAATGCTTATCGCGACTTTTCGTAGACTGTCTTCCAAGCCAATAGTTGCATGCAAAGAGGATGGCACGTGTGGTATCATAGAGATACAAAAGTAATCACTACATGTGAAAGAACTTACTTGTGAATTAATATCCTGCATATTGGCATGTGTTTAAACCTCATCAAATTGTAATGGGAAACTGCATTACTTTAGAAAATGATCCTTATGGGTCAGAGTGTTTAAATATGCTTTATCATATGGGTGCAGACTGTGGGGCTCAACCTCAAGTCAGTTGGTTGTGGATAACTCAGTCAGCAAACCTGCGTCTAACTGCAGATATTGGATGCATTTCTCAGGTGACTTGCTAAAACTAAGAAGCTGAGGGGAGTTTATTGTTTTCTTAGTTCCTGAAGGGGATAAGAGCATCTCTGAAGTTGCTTTGTGTCTGTTAAGCATACGCTTTCCGCCTCCGCAAATCTTACATTCGAGACTTGTGTTGGTTTCCTAAGACCCGGAAAGTTAGGAGCTGGCTGCCTTCTATGTTTCCACAATCCAGCTGAATAAAACACAAAAGATATAGTTAGTATCAAAGGTGAAAAGTGACTGGATGCTAGCATTTGCAGATTTAGCAATCTTGGTTACTGAGTAGTGCAGAAAGGTTACATTGAAATTGCAGGGAAGAAGTTTTGCCTCTCATATTTAGGCAAAAGCCCCACTGATTTCTCTGGGAACTTTGCTTCGTTACAGAAGGCTGCATATTTTACTCATTATTTTTATTCTGGCAGTTTCCCTGTAGTACAGTCTGTCTTTCAGAACAAATGGTGTTTCTGTGTGCACTCTGAGGGGTTTGGACCTGCCCAGCTAGCAAGTGTCTGCTTACCCAGCACATTGTACGGGAACTGCTAATGCCCGTGCAGACCCTGTGGCAGGCACCCAGCTCCCTTGAAGTGTCTTTACTGGACTCACTAAATGGTGACATTAAAAAAAAAAAATCCTCTTGGGTGCTTTGCTGGGAACAGCCAGTACTGTATGCTTTGTTAGCTCCCTTTCTGCTGAACCCGAAGCTGCAGATTGCCTTGCCGGACATTTTTGTTTGTGTTGGGGCAGTTTTGGTTGCTGGAGGGTGATAGAGGCAGGTGGAAGTCCCTTGTCTGCAGGCTGTTTGCACGTAAATCTGGGAGGAATAGGGGAAGGTAACAGGAATGGAGAGCACTGTGGGAGGAGTGGCGCCTGGGCTTTGTGGGGGTTTCATTGACTGATTCCAGCATTTTAACTAACCCTGTGAACTAGGTTATTCTCAGTGGGGTGAGGTGTGGCTTGACGGCTGCTGTGGGAAGGAAAGATGAGATCCTGACGAGTGCTCTCCCCCCAGCCCCCTTCACAGGGAATTACAGACTGGCGATGTTGCAGGTCAGCCACTGAGCCTTTCGTTGTCTGCCTGCTCTGTCCGAAAGTGCAGACTCTTTCCTGGTCTCTTCTGCTTATCCTGAGGAGGGGGAAGCTCCGAATGAAAACGTTCATGACTCCTCTGCCCCCCTCCCAGGCTCTCTGACAGCTGCTTCCTTTTTGAGAGGGTGGCACAAAGTCTGGCATAGTCTAAGTGTTATATAACCTGGAGTAATGACTTGCTTTACTTCTTTAAAAGGAGGCGATGACGCCAGAGCTCTGCTTCCTTCAGACACGCCGACTGGGCGCAGGGACTGGCTGATCTCGTGAAATCATGTGGTATTATAACTAGTTATGCTTTTTTTTCCTCTTTTCTTCTTCCTTCCCTTTGATCTATTGCATGTGATGGAATACAAAATAGAAATCCTTCTATGCAGTTCAAGAACAGCCCACGTCCATGGGTCTGCATTTTCTATATATATATGTATGTGGATATTTTTCAAAAGTTTTTTTTTTTTTACCTGTAGCTACGTGCTCTCTTTTCTTAAAGCTGCCACAAATGTGAGAGTAGCATGAATGCACAGGGAGCAGTGTTGGTGAGCGAGCTGTTATTAGCTGAACAAAGAATTGCTCCAAGTCTTCCATGGAGAGAAGTATCTTGTTTCTTCCTGCTTTTTCTGATAGGCTTTGCAGGATATGGGGGTTGTGCTTTATTGGCCAAAAACTTGCTTTTCTCTTTTCACAAAGCAGCCAGAGAATCTCTAACCAAGGACAGTCACACTTCAGTCACACTTACTTCTCTGTCATGTTTGGTACCGTTTTCCCCGTGTTACATTTTCAATAGTCAGCTTTGTACCACACCTAGTCATTGCTAATAGGTACCGTACTCTGTCATCTGCAACTTCTGAAACCATGACAAAATCACAAGGAAACTAATTAGCCTATTTGTAATGTGGTATTTTCCCTCTTGAACAGGTAAGGGGTAGCAAAGTAACGTTGCCAAGGTCACCTGATGAGTGTGATGAAACCAAAGTCAAAATTCTCTGCTTTACATTTTATTTTCAAATGTACTGGGTGAAACACTTCTCTGTTTTGCATTTGAGTTTAAACTATGCAAGGGGTCCTTATTTTAATTTTTCCTTAATTTATCTGGTATTGTGCTGTTTTTAATGACTGGTTAAATAAAATGTGCATGTAGCTATATGTTGTACAAGTATCATATTTTTAGCCAAAAAGCAGCAGCAAGTTTGGAAGGAAAGGGAACTGTTTTAATTAAATTAGAAGTATTCTTCAGATTTTAAAACACAATATCGCATCACAGTTATTTGCTTTATTTGTTGTTTTAATTTCCTGCTTAGGCTTTATAGAAAACTGCAACACTGAACTTTCAGAAGTGTCTGGCTCATAATTTGGATCAAAATTTTTTGATGCAATACCCGTTTTTTATTTTAATAACAGTAGTTTGTACTACAGATGTTGAAAATGTCTTGTTCACATTTTCTTCAACATGCAGTTCACTGACTCAGTCTCAAAAAAATTCTAAGTAGGAGTCAGAAGACATTATTTTCACTTGCAAATATGCAAATAGGAATGAGACAGGAGAAAGCTACAAGATAAAAATCTTCTTGGGCTAGGTGAACAGAAACTTCTAGTTTAAATCTCTGTCAAAACAAATTTTGCAATTAAAACGTGTAGGTAATCTTCATCTACGTAAAATATTTAAATGCTTGAACTGTTAGAAGCAATTTTAAAATGGCACTTTTGTGTACTCTTAGCTTGTGATTTATGTCAAATTTGCACTTAGATGAAAACTGGAATGAAATTAAAGTTCTACAAAATCACTCTTCTATGGTGCATAAATACATTGTGTCATCTTCAGCAGCAGAAATGTAGCAAGTTACAGGATGAGATGAGAATCAGTTTCTTGAATATAACTGGGATTGTAACTCAATATATTTAGCTTTGATTAAGATGATAAATACCTATGATATAAATCCTTTGACTTAAAATTATTACATCTGGTCTAATAACAGCTTGTTTTCCTTCAATACATTTCAACAACCTTTGAAAGCCTGGGACTGAAGTCTGAAGCAGTATATGTTTTGCAACACTAATAGTCTGAAAAGTGTTTGCAGAATGCACTGCATTTCATCACTACCTGTATCTTGTGTGATTAGATTTTTGTTACATTATGTACAACTTCCCCCCCAATTATGATTTAGATGAGTGTGGGAAAGAAAATAAACCAAGATTTATATGAATACAAATAAAATGAGAAAAAACAGATTGATTAAATTTTACGCCTTGCGGCTCAGTCCAAAACTCACTAAAATCAATGGAAGGAGTCCTCTGGTTTTCCATGGTTGGTTTAGGTCTTACTCATAAAGAGTTTTTATTTACAGTGCAGTGTTTGTTTAAAAAGACAATTATTCTCAAAGCCCAGCAATACTCAGTTGCCAACAAATAGTGTTGTGGAGTTTGATTCTGTCTGAACTGTTTTAGGTTGATAAACACCACCTATACCATAACCAACTAAAACTTGATACTCTTGTGTGTTTTCCATGTTGCTAAAACAACATGGAAAACAGGACAGGGAAAGTAGCCTTAATGATATTCGTATGTGCTACCAGCAGCTGATAATCAAGAGTGAAATTTGTCTGTCAAGCCTAGTTTGTGTTTAATAACTTGCAAACAATTCAGATTTGTAGGCAGCTTCCCTACTTGTTTGTGATCAGTGGGGTGTGCAGAAGCAGCTGGTGGACGTGGAACACTCCTGTGAGAAAGCTGTGGGATGGGGAAGGGACTGCACAGCCAGTGTGGAGCAGTCGAGGATGAGCAAGGAAGGTCTCTTCTGTTCTGCAGGGCGGCTGTGAGGATGAACAGCACACAGGGCAGTCACTGGAGAGAAGGGAACCACCTCAGCTTGCAGGGACCAAGAGCGTGATGGCACATTATGGATCCAGTGCTTCTCACTTGCACTGCGCTTGGTGGGCTTGGATCAGGTCAATGTTGAGCAGTCCTGGAGCTGCTCGGCCTGCAGAGCTCAGCAAGGGGAGCAGTGGGTTAAGAGAACCAGGTTCAAGGTGGAGAACAGGTGTGGGGGTGGGGAAGGAGCTACTCCAGCTCGAAAGGATGGGGAAGCAGCTACTCCAGCTTGAAGGGATGGGGAAGGAGAGTCACTTGTGATATGTTTCAGGATATTTTGTTGAACTTTTTAGTTGAACTGAGTTTAGTTTGGTTCCCCCCCCCCCTCCAATGTTCTCTGCTATGCAGAGGAGCTAGTGTCCTGAAAAACTTTATGATTGAGCTTCTTGTGTGTGTAGGCAGATTTAGGTGTGAGTTTTAACCCTTACGAATTTGCAGTGTTCAGGGATGCTGACATTGCTGCTGAAAAGACTTGTCGGTTGAATAAAAAACATGTTCTGAAGGGCTTTTATCTTGATATTCTATGAAAATAAAATTTTATAGTGATTTTTTTTTTTTTTTAACAGGGGAATCTCCTATGTTGTTTGCAAGGGAACCTCTCAAGTGACAAAAGTTTCTTGAGAAGCCTCTTCTGATGTATAGCACAGTCATACAATTGCAAAGAGCTTGTGGTTTGAGCATGAGGTAGGTAAGGTATGACAGCTAGGTGAGATTTCAGACCCTGTAGGGGAGGGAGAACATTCTTCCTTACTGGCAAGGCTCGCCTCACAGAAAAGCTATTCAGTAAATGGGCTTATCTATAACAAGATTACCTTCCATGAGGAATCATTTTATAAACTGACCGTTTCTGGCAGATCTAATTCTTGGCTGTGTGAATGTGTATTTATCATGGCTAACAGTGATGGCCTCACCAGTAGGCTGTTGTGAGTAGAAAAGCTAGAAAAAATTGTTTCCATTTTGCACACTAAGGTGAAGAAGAAAATTCCCTTTTTATTGCTGTGTGCAGAAGGACAGGTATAGGTCGGCTATTTCCCCCAGTGTATTGAACTTCCATTTTCCTTATGCTTGATTGCTGTAATAAGCATGTCCTGGAAAGTACCCAGTTGTATTTACACAAATACTTGTCTTTAAATCTTGCTTCCCAGTTTCATAAATCTGTTAGGTCAGATGCTAAGGTCATGTTTTGTTATTTATTCCAACCCTACAAAGTCCTTATAAGGCCTGCTGCAAGATCCTCAGCTATGTACTTTTCTTAATATATTTGTCCCTCTTTTCCCACTTGATAAACACTGTCTGTTCTTGTGTACCAGCCAGGCTATTTGAATCTGTGACATAGGTGAAAAGCTGTCTTGTTACCGAGCCTCTTAATTTTTATACAGTTCATCTTTTCTTTGGTAAAATTTATATGGCTCTAATTATGAAAATAGCACCTTGGGTTTGTTTCAAAGTTGTGATGTACCCTGAAGCAACGAGGATATTTTGATGGTAGCAAGCATTCACTGTGCTCTGCCACCCTCTCGAGTGAAAGGTCTAATAAAAATGTCTGGAGTCACACAAAGGGTAACCGGGCTCTGCCCTGGCTGTGTTTGTAGACCTCTAGAACAACCTTTACCGTTAGGAGTGCAGCGCATTGTCCTGGAATCCTGCAGATCTGTGCCAGAGCTGTTCAGACACAGCCTGCTTCGGGCTTCTTGTGCCTGTCCTGGTTTTCCTGACTCTCACTTGCCAGTTGTTTCAAGCAAAGAGGTGACTTCATTACGTGGACAAATGCTTGCTAGGAGCAAGCTGATTTCATTACGTGTCTATCGTCAGCCCGGACTTGCTGTTTGTTACTGGCATTGGGTATGCCTGTGAAGGGAATCGGGCATGGAAAAAGTCTCTGTAGCACTGAAGAAGGCCAGGCATGATGGTTAGCCTTTAGGGGTTCAACCACAGCTTTAAAGTACTTATTCTCTCCTGTACTTACTTATTCTCTCCTGTACCTGTCCTTCTGGTGCAGATGGATGGTGGGGGGAAGGCTCGCTTAGAATAAGCTTACACTCCACAAATTCTGAAAAGTTGTTTCCTAAAAACTAGGAAATCTCATTCATAGTCCATTTGTTGCACTGAGAGCCTTCTGCAGAGTAACGGTGTTGTACAAGCTGCTGATTTAAAGAAGTGAACGGGATGCTCTTTTGCCTATTACTGTGCAAACAGGTTACCAGCTCCCAAGGAATTCCTCAGGTTTCAGTCTCAGTTGTCCAGGTTTCTTGGAAGTTAGCAGGCATCATGCAAATAATTCATAAAATCACAGATACCAAGATTGTTTTCAAAGCCAAAAAGGCTGTATTTCTTTTTGCAACTCATTCCCCTCCTCTTTTTCTTTTGTGCTGTGAAACTTGGAAGTGCGATTACAGTCCCATGTGTCCCCTGCTCTGAGCGTCCTGTTGTCTGTTGGGATTCCCCTTGCGTGGGGCCCCGCCGGAGCCTGAATGGTTATGTAAGGATTTTTATTTTATTCTCAGTCTTGGTCTCTGCCACTAGTTGAACTGGATCACAGGCTGAGTGAATGGGATCCGATCCGAACGGTGTGCAGCTCCGCTGCTCCAGACTAGAGGAGAGAGACCTCCCCCGTACACACCCACTCAGCCTCCTTGCTCTTCTCTCTTTTAAAACTCTTTTCCCAGGCATAAGGGAGGTTGCTCCCGCTGATCGGGAACACGTACTGAAGCCAAACCAGCCGGGCAGCGCAGCTCCAGGCATCGGTCCCCAGCGGAGCTACCTCAGGCAGGGCTGTGTTGTTTGACTCTCCAAGCAGGGGAGGAGATAGTGACAATTTTTATTTAGGCTGAACACGAGGCATATTTAATGAGTTATATAACTGTGACCCTGGTCCGTCTCGGCTGGGTGCAGGGAGGATATATGCGTACTGATTCCCGTCACACCGGCTGGGTGGATTCAAGCAGTAGAAGCTATTTACCAAAGTTATTTTCAGAAACCCTAAGTGCAGGTTTCCCTGCCTGTACCCTGGACTGTTTTATCAGGAGGCATTTCCCACTTGCGAATTGAACAGCCAGTGAGAGTGGATTTAGTGCCTGCTGGGCTGCGGGCAGAGATAACAAGTTGTCGGGAGTGACTGGAAACTTTTGTCCTGAAGACCCTGAGACAAGAATAGCAGAAGGGCTGAGAGCGTGTGGCCCCATTGAACAAGTGTTGGGGCAGAGTCGCGGGTAGAGGTCTTGGCTCAGTGTGCCGAGCAGCATGTTACTCTTGGATGAGTCTCAGCAGTTCCCAGGTAGGACACAGGTTGTTTTTTTGTGTTTTTTTGTTTGGTCCCTGCCCCCCCCCCCCCCATTTTCTGTTCCCTCTTGCTTTCCTGTTACAGACCATTCATTCTCCATCCCCTATGTAGGTGCACTCTACTCAGTGGCTAGCAAAGTGCATCAGGATCCGCGGACTCACGGGCTCGGGTTTTAATTTGCTACCTAGCTGGCAGGGATGGAAATGGTTGCATTTTCAGAGTCTTGCAGTGCTTGTTGCTTTGATGGAGGGGGTATGTAGAAGGAAGCTCTTTCTTTCTTTGTGCTTTTAATTCTGAAGACTTTGGTGATGTGACATTCTGGGTCTGGCTGTTATTGTTTCTGCTGCTGTCATATTGTAATGCTGTAAAAGTAATTTTTAGCAAGAGAGGAGGCAGCTGTTAATATCAGTATGATTTTATATCCAGTGTCCTCTCCCCCACCCCCTTCAACTTTTTGTGTATACTTTCCCCCAATATTCTACTTGATAAGAGTTTTGAGAGCTTCTTTTGTCAGTGAAATATTTGGTGGCTTGCTGACCGGGCAGCAGTCTGGGCACCAGGCAGAGCTGTTGGTGCTTGCTCCAGATCCCCTAATTAGTGCCTAATAGACTAAGAGCTACTTGGCTCTCCTCCCCCAAGTCAAATGGAAGATACTGGTGAAACCCTAATATGAGTTTACAGTTTTGATATGGCTGCCACTTAGTTTGCTTGCTGGTGGGAGGATGTTATCTGTTGGAGAAAAAGCTTTGTTCACATTTGAAGAACTTCCTAAATTTGTAATTTAACTTGTTACTTTGAGGTTAGGTACTCGGGACACCAAGCTTCTTCCACCTTGTTCATATGGCAAATACCTTCAGAGTTCATGCTATGAACTTAATAGGCTGGTCAAAAATGGTCCCCAGGAGTTCTAGCTCTGGGTTCCTGACTTATTATAGGAGTCCAGTGCAGTGTGGTCTTTGTGAGGAATTTTTATAGAAATAAGCCATGCAGTATTTGTTGTCCATTAGTGGGAGGGGTGGATTCTAGCAAAAAAAATCCATCTTTTCTTGCTTTCTTGGTTCTCTGGTTGTGGTGGCAGGACAAAGAAGCTAATTCTGGGAGAGTGTGAACTGAGAAGAGAAAGGAATTATGATGCAAAATGAGTTTGGATAAATGAGGAATCTGGGTGATACAAGTGGCTTATGTAACTCAGTCTAGATAATAGGTATAAAAAGAGAAGACGGGGAGGGGAAGATGCTTTTGGAAATGAGACTGTAGGTCATAGATGGAGGGAGAATGCAAGATTAGAGGCCTTCTAAAAATTTTGGGTGGAAAGGTATTTTGGGGTCATTTGTACAAACATAAGAGAACAAGAGTGCAAATGAACTCCTCTTTGTACAGCGTTGCTCGGCAAGTTATAAAGTCTGGGGCAAGGTTTATCACAGTCTGCTCTACCAGTGGGAAAATTATCTCTGTTTGAGAAAGCATTTGTAACTGATCTAACATGGTTGTGCTCTTGCTGGTGGATCCAGGAGAGTCTCCACCCCACTTCTCCATAGCCTTCTTGTCCCCAGAGAGTATGATAAAACTGCACAAGGTCACAGAGGGAGTCAGGGGCAGAACTGAGGCATCATGTTCTTCTCTGCCTTTGTGCTTCAACCACTGGTCAGTATTTCTTTTCCTCTCTGGTTTACATGGCTTTTTCTCACTCTAGGTGCCTGAATGCTTCTTTGGGGTGTTAAAAGTAGCAAGCGCTTGTATATGCAGTGCTGTGCTATCTGTTTATTATTTTATAAATGTTTCTGGAAAGTTAGAGAGGATTTTAATTATTTTTATGGTAGCACCCACCAGCTAGTAAATCAACGTTTGTTGCAGTACACTGCCTATCCCCTGTTTGAAAAAAAGCTGTTGCCCTGCAAGAAAAATGTTTCTTATTTAAAAAGCCCTGTCTCTTCCCCATATATATATATGCTGCGCTTTTTTTTTACCATAGAGGTAGTTGTAATTTTAGCAACCTTCTGAAGGAACCAGTGCTTGTATTTTTTCAGGCTGTAATGGGCATAGCTTTTGGGGTGTTACGTGTTTTGGATGGGGGTGTCCTTGTGACATTGTGGCTTCAATTTGTGTGAGTCTGATTGCCATGAACAACTTTGCAGCCCTTTGTCAAACTGCTTTAGCAGCATGCAAAGCAGCACCAACGTTTTAAAAAGGAAAACTAGAAACAGATTGTTCTTGGAGTGATGGTGTTTCATCCTTGTCTTATTAGCTTTCTCCAGTGCTCTCGGTCACTTTTCTGGCTGCACTTGATGGGAGAAGTGCCAGTGGAATGCGGTGGCACACAGGCTCAAACTCAACAATTTGCATTTTTCTCCCAAGTGATGCCTCCCTCATTAAACAGAGTCCTTAAAAATTCTTCTGAAATTACTGTAGAGACTGAAGCAGAAAAAGGGAATACAGCTGAAGATCTGTGCTTTGTTACATTTCTAAAAAAACCCACAACTATGTTTTGGTTTTCCAAGTAGGAAATTATATTTAAGGAAAGGAAAGAGAGCCTATTGGTTGGAGCACAGGACAGGGAGCCAACAACTTGGGAGTTATTCAGCACTGATGCCTACCTGACTTCTTTGCCTTGGTTTCCTCCTCTGCAAGGTAGACAGGAGGGTGTTTCACAGGTTATTGTGAGGACCGTGTCATGCTTGTGAACTCCTTTGACACTGAAGTAGAGTGCAGATGCCAGGTATTATAATTTTAAAGTCTTTCCTCTCTTATACCATTGCCATCATAAGCAACAACAAACGAGTACTCAGATGCTGAAGGATGATTTACGCTGGGATTATTTCCCACGCCGCTCTTTTAAATTAGGAGTGAGTATCAGATGTCTTCTCCCCCCTCCCTGTTAACAGGTCCTGAACAAAGCTAGGTTGAGGGCTTGAGGCAAGGATTAAAGTTTGGCTTGTGCTCGTTGTTTGTTTGCCGTTTTGGTGGCCTTGGAAGCGTGTGGCAGCAATAATCCCTTCTTTATTATTTCTCATTGCTCTGAGGGTATCCTGGTATAAAGCTAATACCACAACTCCCAGCTACCTAGTGTAAACTAATGCTTATGTAATCATTGCATAATGCAGAATGCTTGTTCCCCTACTCGTCCTCTTTTCTTAGTCCCTGAAATTTATCCCTAGAATAGTCATGGTAGCAGCCAGCTGGATTCACTGTGCCCCCATATGTATCTATTTTCTGAAGTTGGGAGGGGAAATTTATCTTTGTTACTTAAATCAATATTTATTCACCTTAATAGAATAGAACAGATTTTTTTTTTGAAGTTTTGAACTATTGTGAAAATAGGTAAGGTCTGATGGTTAAATCTGATTACTTGTGGTTTAGATCTGTATGGTAATTTTTGTAATCTGGCTGGCAAAATTGTATTCTGGGTTACTAGTTAACTGGGATAATCAGGAAGGGGAGGTTTCAGTTCCCTCCTGCAAGCAGCTTGTCGAAAACTTCCCAGCACTCGATCCTGAAACACTTCCTGACTCTGGTGCAGTAGTTTTATGTAACGCGGTTGCTCTCGCACACCCCTGGCTAAAGGACAAACGTAACCCATCCCTGCTTCTTCACTCACTACCTTAATGGGTGCATTTCCTGCCTTTGTTTCCCTGTCTTGGCTAATGCCCACAGCGTCTGCNTTTTGATTATATATCTAGAAGAGGGATGCCAGGTAGCAGTGTTCTGCGTTTCGCCAGTTCTTGCCATCTCAAAGCAATATGAAAATGTTTGATTTGAAATTTCACAACCCTCCTTAGAGTGTATCAGAGCTGGAAACGGACATGAAATTGCCCGGTCTCCAGAGTAACCATCAACCTGTCCTCCGTGGTGCCTGCGAGAGAGAGGACAACCTCAGGGGCACCCCACTTGGACTGCATTTCAGGGGGCTTGTGCGAGGTCCTGGAGGGGCTGGGTGCAGCTGTCCTGGCGCAGGGCTGGCCGGAGCAGCTACCTGCCACGCTCCGGTGGCATGGGGTGCCAGTGGCTGCAAGCCCGCGCCATACAATGGTTATATAAGTGCTCTTTGGTGTTTATGTAACCCGGGTCTCGGCATCCGCCACAGCGTTGAGGCCTGGCCAGAACAAGAGCTCTTGGATATTTGGGGCCTGGTTCTGCTTGCATAATCCCAGGGTTAGAACATATATTGTCTGTCACCAAAGTTGGCTGTTTTATGTTCCAGTTTGCATCTCAGCACTTCTTGGCTGCTTCCTTTCCCTTTGGTTTTTGGGTGGTATCTTCCTTGCTCCTGCCCTTCAATTCTGCTGCCTTTTGCTCCTGAAGGATTCCTTCAGGCCAGGAAAGGAGTTTTATTCTGCAGCATAACCTCATCAGTAACTGATATGCTGAAAGACCTCTGAAGGGAAAAAAAAAAAAGGGCAGTGCTGCCTTATAATTTATCTTTTAAAGTTTTCCATCAATTGGGGCTTACTTCCTGCCCAAGAAGGAGTCTGGAGATGGCTTTGGCTTTTGTGTGTTCCTGGTCTGGCTCCCTCCCCATGCTCTGGCCCACAGAGCCTGTGCTGGTGGTCTTTTCTTCAGAGCTCGTTTCATATCTCTCCCCTCCGTCCTCTGGTCCAGGGCTGGGGATGGAGGCAGCCTGCCATCTCTCACCGGCAATCTGCAGATTTCATGTAGGTGTCTTGAGCCCACAGCAACTGATCATTTTACAGGTATCTAGAGAAATGAAAAATGTGTTACTCAGACTTCAAGCAGCACTATTTGTTATACCAATATGACAGTCTGTGTGTCTGGTTACAGTGACAAGTATGAACAACAGACCTGAGGTGGTTAACTCCCAGATAAATCGGCAACAGGAATGAAGATGTTAGAGTTGATGTACGTGCCATTTGACAGGTGAGGGAAGCTTCCCCTGGGAGCAGGCAAGCTTTGGGGCTGGGCAGGCTCAGCCAGAAAGATGCCTTTGTGTCTCGCAGTACCGTGGCTGTGACTCAGCAGGACACCAAACATGCAGCTGGCAGCGGAGCTGGGGTGAGAGCAATGGTGGAAATCGGTCATTCCTCCGATCAGTGGGCTGCATTTCTTTGGGAGTCAAGCAGGGCCAGCATGCAGAGAGGTGCTGGGAGCTGCAGGTCCCGCTGACCAAGGCACATGGCATGCCTGCCCTCTTGGCCGGGGTGCAGCACGCCAGGCCTGGGAGCTCCTCACGGCCATGGCCCTGGCGAGGAGAGACCGTCCATGAGGGGCACCCAGGCAACCACAGGAGTACCCCATGCACGCAAGAAACCACTGGTGCAGACAAAAGGCTGATCCCAGCTCAGCGTTGTCACTCGTGTTGTCAGTGAGTGGGTGGCTGCTCGTGGCTGGAGAGGGCCAAGAGGCACCCGGCGTGCTGGGCCCCGGCGTGCTGGAGGGGAGCGNCTTTGTTAAGCAGTTGTGGCTGGGAGGGGCGTCCTGCCGCTGAAGACTGAGCCCGATTATTTTCTGAGGAGAACAAAGTGTTGTTGCTAATCAGCTGCCCTGATAGGGGCTGCAGGGGGTAGCCACAGCCTTGAGTCCCCTGAGGGGCTGCATCCACCACCATCCCCCCTGCGGGGTGGCTTTCCTGGTGATTCAGGAGGAAGGAACAGGGCATTGATGTGTGTGAAGCCCCGGGAGGGGGCTTTATGGCTATCCTGGGTTTTGCAGCAGGTAGGGCCTGGAGGAAGGGAGCCTGAGCTGCCCCCTTGCTTTTGCCTACGCTGTCCTTGAGAGGTTTCACAAGGAATTTCCCGCCTCCAGCCTTGGGGTGCTCGAGTGTTTTCATAATGCTGCCTCTATGAGCGGGTGCTCTGTGCAGACACCTCCCTTCTTGCATGGCATCTGTGCAACAGCTGCACCAGTTGCATACAGAGAAAGAATATTCTGAAAATATTTATTTTCCACTTCAGCTGAATACAGGATGAGCCAGAGCACTCTGGCTGTTGTCAGCCTCCGAGATAATTGCTGTGCCGCAATGTGTTAGAGAACTGCTGTTCTTCAGGTGCCAAGTACAGTTGAACTCTGGCATCACCTACGCACCTACGCATATCTAGTGCCCAGCACACTGGGAAAACACCACGTAACCCCAGAGAACACCTTCCAGCCTGTCAGTGCCTTTGCAGTTGGGCTTGCTCTGCAGAGTCACTTCTCTAGCTTTTGGCACAGTTGTAGTTCAGTGTGTCAGTGACTGCGAGTATTGCAGCTGGAGCTGTGCAATTAGTCTTTCTTGTGCCATCCCTAACTGCTCCTCCCATTCTTGCTTTGACAGCTCAGTACTGGCTGTAGTAGTACTAGCTAGTACTAGCTAGTCTCTGACAAGCTATTGCCCACAAACTGCATGGAAGTTCCCAGAACGCCTGCAATATTATTTAACTACTCCTTGCTCTTTGTGCAGGACAAAAGAGAGTTCCAAAAGCAAGAATTAACTCCTCGCTGCTCTGCAGGCAGCTACCTTCCTCACCATGCATGCACATCCCTGTCTTTAGGGTGGGAAATAATGCCGAAAGACTCAGCAAAATAGTGCTATCTGGCATCCTGAGTTTCCATAGTGAAATGATTTTAGAAATAAGCAAGTGTGTGGTTTTCAGTGGTATGCCTTCCCTGGAGTCATTGGAGTTACCCTGGCAGACAAATTGGCCTCCCAAGGCAGAGGGTGAACCTCTAGCTAGCCGCGTTAGCTAGCTAGTAACTGAGGAGGCAAGGAATTAATCATCTTGCACAATGTTTTGTCTACTGAGGGGTCTCTTCCACCTTTTTGTGCAACAGCCTCAGGTAGGGGACCCTCAGGTCTTATCCTGAATGGCAATTTCTATACTCCTAGGAGTGTTGGACTGTTGGTAGAGCCATGGATGTTTACTTGTGTGTGCACAGACACTTGGACTTATTGAGGTTTGCCTTGGAGCATGGAGATTGGATGCAGCTATAACACTCTTTCTCACACACCTCAGTGTCAGAAGACGACTGTGTTAGTTACAGAAATCTCACACCCCAAAAAGTGTACCTACTGCTTCATGACACTTCACAGCAACCGGAACCCCTTTGCAGAGCAGGCTGTATGTGTCGAGCAATTCACTGCTGAGCCAAAGATGCTAGAGAATATTCTCCAGGCTGCATCCCATGCTGTTTTATGGGAAGTTTGAGAATATTCTGCAAGAAGGAGGTGATGAGCTGTGTTTTATAAGCTTGGGCGCAATAGGAAGTGCCCCACTGTGGGACAGATCTTTGGCTATGTTATGCATCATGAGTCACACCTGTATGTGGTGTTTAGGGGCAGCTCTGGCAGTCATACCACAGGGAGCATCCGAAGCAGCATTATACAGAGTAGTCACGACTCTTCCTTACAGAGACTTCTAAACTGTAATACGCAAATGCTGGTCGAGAAGCCAAACACCTCCCCCTGCTTGTATATACAGCTGGGGGTGGTGGTTGCTGCTGCATAGTGAGCAAATAAAACTGGCAACCCCTGGTCTGCAGCACGAACCAGAGCCATGCTGTAATCAGGTCTATTGGGTTTTGATATTGCAGGCGTATTTTAAACCTCTGAAGTGCATGAGAAAGGATAGTCGTGCCCCTCTTGGCATTCAGGGTACCTTGCAGGACAGAGTGCCTGGGTGTGTGCAGATGCCCATAACAGAGGACCAGTGGGAACTGCCTGGGGACCTGTCAGGTGGAGAGCTGTAAGGATGTAAGGACCAGCTCTTGACAAGCTTGCAGTCTGCATTGGTGCTATCACCGCTACTCTTAGGAGACCATCTTTGTAGATCTGGTGCCTGTTCTGGTGAGCACAGTGCAAAACATGCAACAGAGCTGGTGTGAACCCAGCAGTTGGTGTTCCAGCTGATTCTCAGTGCCTACAGCATGTAAGCGTGGGATGGGTTTACATCCTCATTGGCGACCACGACTGACCTGTGGCTGTCTTCTGCTGAGTGGACTTGGGCCTGCTCTTCCCCCAGCTGTGCTTGGACATATGTGGCTGATCTCCCTGTGCAAGGCTGTGCTGGGATGTTAGCCGTGGGCTGGTGGCAATGCTTTTCTCATTGAGGCAATGTGGATAACTGCCCAGGTCTTCCTAGAGCGCGCTAACAGCTTAAGCACAATCAGGCAATTGTCAACATGCAAACATGGCTGGCGAATTTTTGTGTTGTGTAAAAAGCTACTTGTATAGCCATGTCAGGGTAGCGTGTTGAGCTCCTGTTACAAAACCATAATTGCATTTCTGTTGTAGATGTAGGCTTGGCAGAATTGGGGCAGGAATTATTCCATTGATTACCTGATGGGACCTGTTCAGCGAGGCTGTTCCCACACTCCCTCCAACCCAAGACCAAACCTGTTCTTGTACAAAAAAGGTTTTTGTGTGTGTAGCTATTGTTTCGTAATGCGTTTCTGTCCCAGTGTGGGTCCCAGTTACACAGCTTGGAGCAAACCATGCTGGAGCGCCGCCACGTGGCTGCAGCGGGGAGTCTCGCTTTTCATATGCGGTAAGATTTAGGCTGCTAATCAGGAGTTTAATACAAAACAGCAACGAAACAATTCCTGCTAGTAACTGCCAGCTCATGTCACAGGTGTGGTGGGAGCTGTCGCATGGTTAGATGGAAGTTACTTGTGATTTTATCATTGTGTTAGTTAAGCTTTGTGAAAAGCAGCTTTATTCATTCTAGTGGCAAGGATGGGACCAGCCTCAGGAAGCCGGCTGTCCTCTGAATCCCACTGCGGCTGAATCAGTGTGATGTTTGGTAATGGAAGAGATCTCAGTATCTAGATGCATATGTGTCAGGAATGTGGGCTGAGGCACAGATTGTGTTCCTCACCTCAGAACTTGTATTGGCAGGACAAACACCAGCCTGAGCAGACACGGCTGTGGCAGATGAGGGCCTCTACTCAGTGCGGGGCCAAATTTATCGTCAGATTTTAGGCTTCAGGCTCCTGCTCAGATGAGAATTATCTTTTAAAAAGATAACTAATCCAGCTGTGTATGTTTCACCAGAGCTTGTATTACACATGCTTAAGAGGAAAGAAATGTAAAATGTAGAGGTGGAATGAGTATACATAGGGATTGCACAACAAATATGAAAACATACAGAGGAGACATGTCATGCCCTCACCTTTGGGCAGCTGAGCCTTTGGATTTTGTTAGCATCACCCTTGTCCTGAAGGCACCCTTTCCTGGCACAGTGCAGGTGGCAGAGTCACTGTT
Source organism: Balaeniceps rex (assembly GCA_013401315.1). Classification (NCBI taxonomy): domain Eukaryota; kingdom Metazoa; phylum Chordata; class Aves; order Pelecaniformes; family Balaenicipitidae; genus Balaeniceps; species Balaeniceps rex. Next base: position 39,681 of record VYZW01010252.1, read on the forward strand.
GAAGGTGGTGATGTGGGTAATTGCTGGGGTGTGGGGAGAGAAGCACTTCCTCTTCCAAACAAGCATGACTTTGTGCTCTCTGATGCCTTGTCAAGGTCCCCTGGGCCCAGGGTGAGATGGCAGCAGTGTAACCATGGCAGTGTTTGTCTCCGGGATAGTCACTGGTTTAATGACTCATCCCAGAGAATGTGATCACGTGTGCAGCCTCCCTGCTTCCCTTTGCCCTATTTAATCCAATCTTTTGATCTAGTTATGTAACCAGGAGTCAAGAGGGGTGGGGGGAAGGAAACAGTGCTGAAGAATTGCAGGTAATGTGACCAAAATGTGTCTGTAGCTCAAATAGCAGAGCTGTTGTCTGGGAAGCCTGGGAAACTGGGTTTATTCCCAGCACAGTTCTCTGTCTGCAAGTGAATGTGATGCGTGATGTCTGAGCTTGTAAGTTTAAGGAGGCATGGTGGGAGAACAGGGCTCCAAGACTTTGGCTGTGGTAGGAGAACTATTGTGACTGTAGCAGCGAACTCCTTTGGGTTTATCTTCACATGCAACATAAGTCTTTCCTACGTTCATCATGAGCTCTGTTTAATCACATAAGTTGTGGATACCTGTTTTTCTAGTATGTGTAAGACTTGCTGGGACTGATGTTCACAGAAATGTTTGAGCTGCTCTGCTGATATTGGGTTATGGTGGGGCAAGCCCTGAAGTCCTAAATGGATTCTGACATAGGCTTCGAGCAAATGCTGGGGCAGGTCTGGTGGGATGTCTGGAGAGGAAGCTTGTAAAGTTGGTGCTTTTGACCAAGGCGTGGATCTAGTTCTTGTCATCTCAATTTTAAGAGGTGATATTGGTGGTAAGGTTAATTTAATAAGCATATTAACGTGGCAGCTGTAGAGGTGCCTGTACATGCAACGTGCTGTGCTGAAGCATCCTTCATTTAAGCTCCCAGCTTTTTGAGAAGGGATGCTCTTTGTCGCCAGATCCCACGGAGTCACAATGTGGTGCTTGTTGGTTCTGTATTGCTTCATCTGCCACATTCTTCTGCGCTGATGTCTTCTTTCCTTCTTCCCTTCTAAGTTCTGTCTAAGCGTCATTTCAGTTCAGTCATTAGCTCAGATACGCAGTATAAGCAAGAAAGCTGATTATGAGATGAGGTTCAGGGTATCTCTTTGCCTGACACAAGGGGACAAGATGCTTCAGAGAAGCTATTACAAGGCTTGTCAGAAACAGTTTACTTCAAGGGAAGCTTTTGAACAGAACCATTTCCTTTCTGTGCTCTGCAAGCATTAGCTTGGTCACTGGCAGCCTGCTGAAGAGCAAAATGTCACATAGAACAAGGTGTCATTTCACATACTGCTTTAAGACTGAAATCAGCCATTAATGCAAGTCTGAAAATAGGAGAATGTAGAGAAAAAGAAGTGCATGTGGTTTGTAATGTGGAAAGAGTGTTGCCACTTACTTTTTGTTTTTTAAAAAAGCTTGCCAGAAGTTACCATTTAAATCATGAGAATGGAGCCTGGTGATAAAACCACTGAGCTGCCTGCTAAGCCAAGACCCAGTGTTTGAACCAGATAACCTCTTGCATGGTATGTTGTTAACTTGGAAGATGGTTACACAGGTGTCATATAAATGGAAATTTCTGCCCCACTTGAATGTTGTGAAACAAAGAAAAAGAGATTTGAATTCCTTGTTTTAATTGGAGCTCATTGGGCCCCTGTAGGAAAACAGGCCCTTAGGGGCAGCAAGTGCTCTGTGTGGACTGAAATAATTTTGCCTTGTTTTCTTGTCAGGACACTTTTGGGCTGTGTTGAGTGTTGTTAGTCTTGGCTTGCAGTGGGAACAGACCCTTTACCATAAAACTTTTTAACACTTTTTGAGTGGCACTGTTGGAAAGGACCCCAGTTTTGACCCTCAGAGAAACATGCTTGCAAACGAGTGAGAAGAGGGATTGTTGGTTTCTATTCAGCTCAAATCCTGATGAATACTCATGTAAAAGCCAGCTGCCAGCCTGGCACAGTTGTTCTCATGTCATTACCTCCTTGCCTTTTCAGACCAACCCCAGGAAGCTGTGTTCAGTGGTGACCATGTTGAACACGCGGAGGATGGAGAATGGCAGCGCTGTACTTCAACTACCTCATCTCAGAGTGAGCGGGCAGAGCGACTCTTGCAGAACCAGCACAAGAGCCTGGCCTCTGAGGACACCAAAAAGAAGAGGGCTCAGAAACCGTCTCACATGCGGAGGAACATAAGGTAAGCAGCAGCATGACAGAAAGAGCTAGGGTCCTATATAGCCTTTTGGGTAAAAACGGACTTTGCTTCTGAGCTACATTTTGCCACTGCTGGCAAACCAGATGGCTTTTCTTTTTCCAAAACCTTCGGATTTCACCAGTGGGAGTAGTATGATCTCAGACTAGAGTGCTGCATGTGGGTGCAGACTTGTTTGGTATTTCAGACGACTGAATATTTGGTTATGGAATATATTGCAAAAATCGTGTACTTGCTGCTGGCTTTTAAGACATGTAATTGAAAAACAGCACCACCATTAAGTAAATATCCAGTTTCAGGTATCTGCTGTCTGTTGATGAGGATGCTTTTGCAAACAGCCTAAAATGTAGTCCTTCCCTCTACTATCACGGGTACTTGCTGGCAGGAATGCTGATGCTGTGACTGGTGACTGAAATGTTGGAAACCAATTTCACCTGAATTTTATAAAGCAGTAATTGTTTGATTGTGTAAGTCACCACATATATTCTGGGACAGGTTGTGAGGTGGTAATTCACTATGAAATTTTGTTCAAGGGGATCTAAAATGCTCTGAGGAGTCATAATGGAGCAGGAACTCCTGTGGCAGCAAGTGGCTCTTTTGCCCTGTGTGTAATGTGCTGGTGGTCTTTGGTTCATATTTAAGCTTGTGCAGGTTGATTTTCTTAAAGCCAAAGGAATGAGTGTTGAGTAGGCCTTGGAAACTGAGGCTTCATTAGGATGGAGGAGATGTCCCTGCAGTGTGGAGTTGGGTGGATTTAAAGGCTAGTTTGAGGGAGCTGGATTTTACCACTGCTTGTACTGCACCTCTCCTCTGGCAAAAGAGCCTTCCTTCGTTTCCAGGGCTGCACATGTGAAACTGAAGTGGGGGAAGAGCAACTTTTGGAAGTAATGAAAATTACCTGTAAAAGTAAGGTGTTTCAAGAGCATCCTTTGAAACAATTGTTAAAGCCATTAGAGGTCCTAGTTCCTGAAAATACTATGTCAGAGGAGAATGAAGGTGATGACTTCTTGTGGGGGAATTCATGCCTTTTCTTCCCATATATCTTCTTTGCGTGACTTTGTGCATTTTCTGTTTATAAACTGCATAGGAATAAATAACATCCTTTCCGATAGAAGAACTAGTCTATGATAACCTAGCTTAAGTATATACTTACCCACTCACGTTTTTCCTCCTTTCATTATTTTGCTTCTGTCAAACTTTTGTCTTTTCCTTGAGTAATAGTAGCGTTCGTTACCTGTAGTTGGGAAGCACAGTCTTGAAATAGCTATAGAATTTGTCTGTAGTTTTTGGTGATGATGTTCCTAGTCTGTGTGGCTGACAGACTATCTGGAGCTTGTCAATCATCTTTTAAGCCAGCTGTATAGCCATTCAGGTTTTTGGAAGAAATTGTTTGGGTGTAACCAAATCATGTTTCTCTGTTTGTTCCTGTGTTCAGAAAGCTCTTGCGTGAGGACCAACTGGAAGCCGTGACAAAAGCAGCCCAGCAGGAAGAGTTGGAGAGAAGGAAACGGCTAGAGCAGCAGCGGAAGGATTATCCAGCCACTATCCCAACCGTACCCCTAGAGTTTCTTCCTGGTAAGAAGTGGGAGATGCCACCCGAAGCAAGATTTTTAAGGATAGAAGCTGAATCAAGAAGAAGGTAGTGCCATGCTTGTCCACGATAGGACAAGGGGTAATGGTTTTAAACTAAAAGAACATAGATTCAGACTAGATATAAGGAAGAAATTTTTTACAATGAGGGTGCTGAAACACTGGAACAGGTTGCCCAGAGAGACTGTAGATGCCTGATCCCTGGAAACATTTAAGGTCAGGTTGGACTGGGCTCTGAGAAACCTGATCTAGTTGAAAATGTCCTTCCTCATTGCAGGGGGGTTGGACTAGATAACCTTTAAAGGTCCCTTCCAACCCAAACCACTCTGTGATTCTATGCTGCACTTGGACTTTCAAGTGTAAACTCTTGAAACGGCAGTTCCAAAGCACTTGTCGGTTCTGTGTAGTCAGTTCCACTTCTGAGCTAGCTCTGAATCAAGATGCTGTGGCTGCATGGTGAAAGGTGCCAGGTAACTTTTGTTGAAGATATTTTGACAAGTTAATTGTGTGTAAGCGGGGTGCTGGAACAGGTCTCTCTTGTCTTTCCAACCGGTATGGAAGCTTAAACCAATGGACTTGACAGAAGTGCCATGTCCTTGGTCCAGATCATATTTGTACTGTGAATGGTCTGGTAATGCATGGGTCTGGTACTAGGAATAGTGGAACAGTAGACTGGGTGTACGTATGTTCGTGATGTTAGACTGGGTACACATGTTCATGACGTAACCATGTCCTTTCTTGCATGTTTCAGCAAGCAGTGAAATAGCAGGCAGTATAAAAGGTTAAGCATCACCCTTGTGTTCCAGTGAATATGTCATCTTGCATTGTCTTCTAACCTGGATCATTTCAGTGATCTAGTTTATAGCACAGCCTCTCAGACTGGTGTAAAGGGCAGAGAAGTGCAGTTGGAAGTTGTGTTGGGGGTAAGGAGTTCTTGAGTTGACTTTGCCTCTTGAGAAAATGTATATTCTCCATCAAGTGCAAGTGTNGTAAGTGGAGTGACATGGAGCATTTATTTTAATTCCCATTGAGGGCCCTGTGAGCACTCACTTCCATTTGCTTCTCCATCTTTCATGGAGTAGACTTTTTTTCTTCTGTTCTCCAAAAGAAATTTCTGGTAACCAGCAGAACACCAGGCTGCCTTGGGATATTAGACAGACAGGAACTTAAGATTCAGTCAACAACTTTGTTAAATGTGGTAGGGCTGTCTGGGCTTCTCTGAGTTAATTCCTGGGTAGTCCTGTGAAGAAATTCTTACAAACAGGAGTATCCGATGTCTCCACCTTCCATAACCATCCTGCAGAATTTTGATACTTGAAAGCAAAGCCTCCACTATACTGATGACTGTTGCAAATGTTTGTTTGGTATATATCTGTCGTAGACAAGGCCATTATTTTAAAATAACATAAACCCAAATTTTATTCAAATCATGTGAGATAAGGTAAAAACTGATTGTTCATGTCATGCAGACTCAAGGGAAAAAGCCTGTATTTTTTCTATGGACCCTTTAACTGTTGCGGAGTAGGTTGCAGCCCAGAAGATTGTTGTTGCTTGCTGAGTCACTGCAGCAGTGCTTATTTGGCCCCATTAGCTAGCCTCTCTCCCCACATGGCAATACTTAAACATACAAACAAATGGTCTTGATCAGCAAAAGTTGTTTATG